>JAOPUL010000002.1:3254366-3271683 GCA_027564515.1 Octopus rubescens | reverse complement strand
CTTGAGGTCACTGGGTGTGACTTGGTGATAACTCGTATAAACATAAAGCAAGATAAATGCAAATAATAATAATAATGGTTTCTTTAATTTGCGATCGATGAGGGTGACAATACAAAGACAGACGTAAAGTGTGGTGGTTTACATATAATGAAATGATAAAAAAAGGAAATAAAAGGGCGTACACACGGTATACAACAAACGAAGGAAGGAAGTATACATAGTATACAATAGTATGAAAAAGAAGGTGATAGTGATAGTGATGTGGTCCCCACCGTCCAAGATCTCCGTGAACACCAAAGGCAAATGCCCTCTCCAATTCTTTCTCTCCGACTCACAGGTCTACACTTAGGGCGGTAATATCCACTTCTGCCATTTTGGCAACAGTTTCACCCACCTTTCAATAAATTCACTTGAGGACAGCACCTCCCTCTCTACCCTCACTTTCCTTTTCAAGTGAAAAATGAAAAAGTCGATGAGGCCTCTACGATGAGGATTCTAAGAGGAATCTATCTGTCTTCATGCCTTTCAACCTCGTCCACCAGACACCCTCTTTCGCCACAACCACCAGGCAAAGGAAAACTGCCTTACCTGCCCGGTTAAAGGAGGGCGGTGGGGAAATAATTACTATGTAATCGGCCGATAGACGGATCCGTCCCAAACGCGATAGCAGCTGTTCGACATAAACCCACAGGTCAGATTGGATTAGGCGCACAGAAGTATCCTACCAAAATTTACAAGAACAAGAACAATAGCAGACCTAAAGACGACACTCGCGAAGGCCCATAAATTGAAATCCTCCCGTAAAGATAGAGTGCCGAATTTCTGTCTCTCAGCGCTCCCATGCGCAATGAAATTACCAGAGACCCAAAGAAAACACCTGACTGATTAGTAAGGGGTATCACTTACCTACTTCCAAAGAATAATGAAATCAAAGTTCCAAAAAACTATCGGCCCATGACCTGTTTATCCACCACTTATAAAATTCTAACATCTCTCCTGGTGGAGAAAACATGTATTTATGGAAAAGAACGATATTTTCCCCACTGAACAAAAAGGGTGCCGTCGAGGCTCATACGGATGGAAAGATCAACTCCTAATTAATCGCATGGTCCTTGAGAACTGCCACAACAAGCGCAAAAATCTCAGTTCCGCATGACCTGATTACAAAACGGTTTTCGACATTCATGGATCTTGAAATAGCTGGACATCTTCAAAATTTCTCCCGTGATTTCAAAGTTTCTGAAGCATAGTATTTCGTTGTGGAATACGAATCTCTAATTATACCATTCTAATGGAGTACTTGCTTCAGGCAATATATACATCAACTGTGGCACTTTTAAGGTGACTCACGTTCAACCCTAATATTCTACATAGTCCTAATACCCCTTACAAGTGAACTTAACAGAACATGATATGGATATAAAATTGACAAGGATAAAATAAGTCATTTAGTTTATATAGATGATTTAAAACTCTATGGCAAAGACGATAATGAACTTGAAGGCCTAATAAGCAATGTTAAAACATTCAGTGATGACATCGGGATGGAGTTTGGTCTTGAGAAGTGTGCCAAGTCCACCTTCCAGAAAGGGAAATTGAAGTCCACAAATTCAGTCGTGTTATATGTTGACACAGTCATAAGAGAACTTGAGCAAGAACAAACCTACAAATATCTAGGGATAAATGAAGGATCTGGTATTCAGCATGCAAACATGAAAGAGAAGATAAAGAAAGAACGTTATAGGAGGGTTCGAGCAGTCCTGAAATCTGAGCTAAATGCACATAACAAGGTGTTAGCTATACTTTCTTTAGCAGTTCCAGTTGTTACTTATAGCAACAATGTGTTGAACTGGAATATGAGTGAAGTAAAGAAAACTGATCGAAAAATACACAAGCTGCTAAGTTGTAATAGGATGCACCACCCAAAGGCAGACGTGGATCGTCTTTACCTCCCCAGAATCTAAGGCTTGATCCAATTTGAACTTACAAAACCACCAGAATTGGACTGGTCAAATATCTTGAAACAACGAATGACTGGATGCTAAAGCTCGCTGAAAATCACGAGAGATGAAAAAAGCTTCATTCTATCACAAAGGAAAGCAACAAATTTGCTATTGATCTCATGCAGGATACCCAAGTTGAACAACCCGAGGGAAGTGCGGCAACTGAAATTCGTGGCAAAGAAACATGCGCACGGCTGATATGTGGGAGGAGAAACCGCTGCACAGCAAATATATGGCCCGTAGCAATGAAGCTGATGTTGACCAGAAGCGCACCCTTCAGTGGCTACGGATCTCATGGCTAAAGGCAGAGAGCGAAGATTTCATCCTAGCTGCTCAAGATCAAAGCTTATTAACCCGTTACTACCAAGCCAATGGAACGGATCCAAAGGGCCGATTTTGCAATGATATGATTGAAATAGTGGACCACCTAATCTCTGGATGTAAAATCTTAGCACCAGTGGAGTATAAATCAAGCCATGACAGAATTGGCCAAAATCTACACTGGCTAATATGTCGGCATTATAAAATAAAAAATGCCGACAAGTGGTATAATCACCACCCTGTGGCTGTAATTGAGGGAGAAAATGTAGGGCATCTGTGGGACTTTCCAGTACATACAGACTGAAGCATCAAAGCCAATATAAACAGGATATTTTTGTGAAAGACTAACACAATAAAGTTTGTTTATTGATCGACATGAGCATTCTCTGTGATCATAATATCTCGGCAAAAGAATTTAACAAAAGTATAACGACTTGCTCATTGAAATTGAGAAAATGTGGCATCTCAAGGCGGTTACAATACCAGTGATTGTAGGAGCTCTAGGAATAATCAAGAAAGGAACTGAGAATTATTTGAAAATGATCCCTGGCTTACCATCATTGCAAGAAGTGCAAAAGATTGTCCTAACTGGTACCTCACACGTATTGAGAAGAGCATTGTCGAGATCTACTGCTACCCATGTATTTTAATTAAATTTTGTTTTTCTGCAAATTTTTTTCTCCACATAACTTCATTTCACTCTAAAAACAGACAAACTAGTCTGTTTAGTTTAATGGCCTATCAATGTATACAATGAGTTTCTTTGCCCTAGGAGTCGGGAAGACACTCGGCAAGAAATGGAAACAAAATTGAAAGAAGAAAAACTCATAAACATAATAATAGGAATAATAATACTATTATTATTATTAATAATAATAATAATGGTTTCAAATTTTGGTCCAAGGCCAGAAATTTTAGGGAAGGGGATAAACCAATTACATCGACCCCCAGTGCTCAACTGGTACTTAATTTGTCGACTCCGAAAGGATGAAAGGCAAAATCGACCTCGGCGGAATTTGAACTCAGAACGTAGAGACGGACGAAATGCCGCTAGGCATTTTGCCCGGCATGCTAACGATTTTGCCAGCTCGCCGCCCAATAATAGTAATAATAATATTAATAAAGTTATTGAAGCGATAATTCAAGAGTAGTGCCAGTTATCAGATATGGATGGCGTATCGTCCACTGGGGATGTATGTGGGACAGAATTCTAGGCTCTTTGTTGAAAAAGAGGCAATTGAAGAAAGAAACAGAAGGACTTATCTTAGCAGCTTAAGATCAAGCGCTGCAAACAAACAACTCAAGAAAATATGTGTATGAGAATAAAGTATGTGGAATTTGGGATGAAACAATGGCATACATTGTTGAAAAATGCTCCAAGCTGGGCCAGGGATAAGAATATAAGAAATGGGGGCCTAACCAAATTGTGAAAGTCTTGCACTGGAATCTTTGTCAGAAATGGGGGTTTAAAACCAGAAGAACTTGGTGTAATCATCGGGTTGAAAAGTACTTTAGCTGGGAAAATGCAAGATTTTATGAGCTTTTCCAATTCAAACTGATAAGAAGGTAGAACATAGCAAGCCAAATATAACAATAATAGACAAGGACGAGTGCATTCGCTTACCGATTGATCCCTCATGCTCATTTGATTCTAGGATGTTGAATAAAAAAGATGAAAAGTTAAAAAATACAATCCCTTAAAATTTGAGATTGCGAGGATTTGGAATATAAAATCTGTAAAGGTTGTACATGTGATAATCGATACATTAGGGACTGTGAGTAATGACATAGACAAATAGTTAAAGGAGATTGTGATGAAATGTCCTGTAGAGCTTCTACAGAAGGTTTGCTTCTTGGGAAGAGAAGGGATTATCAGAGGTTATATATAGTAACCCGCCACCCACATAAGTTATATCAGGAATAAGACCAATCCAGAGTCAAGTCGAATACTGATGATCCTTTCTATACTGGGCACAAAGGCCTGAAATTTTCGGGGATGGGGATAGTTGATTCAATCGACGCCAGTACTCAACTGGTACTTATTTCATCGACCTCGAAAGGATAAAAGGTACAGTCGAAAGAAATGCCGCTAAGCATTTTTCCCGCCGTGCTAATGTTTCTGACATATTATTAATCAAAGCTAAATGCAAGTATTGTCATTGAAGCAATAAATACAAGAGCAGTACCCGTAATCAGATATGGAGTAGGAATTGTAGACTGGACCAAAAATGACACACAAAAGCTTGACAGAAAAAAACAGAAAGTTGTTTACAATGTATGGAGCTCATCATCCGAAAGTTGATACCAACCGGCTGTACTTAAAGAGAAACCAGGGTGGAAGAGGCTTAATTGCTGTGGAAAGGTGTATACAGTGAATAAGGAACAGGTGATGGAGTGGAGAATAGGAAAAAAAGACATGGATCAAATTCAAAGACAGCATGTTAGACATATTGAAGTTAGACCGATTGAAGAGAAACACTTACATGTCAATTTTGGAAATCCACTGTGGATGTATGTGGAACAAAATCCTGGGATTGGTTAAACAAAGAGCAATTGAAAAAAGAAACAGTGAGCCTAATTATATAGATGACGAATATGGAACGAAATTGTACAAAACAATGTAAATGACAAAACCAAAAATTAAAATATCCATAGAATGGAGACCAACATAAAATGGACGTGAACAGCACAAACAAAAATATGAAAAACATGGATCATAAAAAATATTTTAAAATAGGAAAATATAAAGAGGGAAATCTTAAATATGATAATAATATAAAGGTGGAATTAATTAAAGAATTAGAAGCAATATATGTCCTTTTGTGAACTGACAAAAGTACTTCCCTTTAATAAATTCAATGATAAGGCAGTAACAGCAATAATAAGAATAATAGTTGTCTAGGACAGACATAATAAAAAATAACATTAACATCAATATAACCAGCTGGAACGAAATGTATATGCAAGTAGCTATTATATGTATAAAGGTAAGTGAATGATATCTTCGACCTATTACTACAGAAATATCAAATCTTGAGCCATCAGCATACAGAGAAAATAGACAAGGGAAAGATCTTTCACGATCCTCAAATCAATAAAGACATGATAGAATTGATAAATAAATATATTATCACAAATACTAGAGAAATATCACACCTGAAACAAAAGATCCTTGCTTAATGGCAAATGAATTCTCTTTTAAAGAGTGAACAATGATTTTTGAAAAAGACAAATAGTTCTACTCCAATCTAAAGCGATTTTATCAATAAATTCATAAAATAAAACAATATATAGGGATATGGGTTGCGAAGCTATCACCACAGACAATATTTTTAAAAACAATATGTGGGCAATCTTGGGATACCCTAACCATACTGAAAGTAGCTCTGACACTGCAAAACATCCGAAACACCATACCAAGATATGATTGCAAACTTCTGGCTAAAACATTTAACAGAATTAGCAAAGTGTTGCAACCCACTTCTTCTTCGTTGCGATCTTATATTTCCCAGAGAGACTGTAGATTACCAAACTTGTGCATTCTTCATATTATAATATGGGCAGAATTCAGTCACCATACATTCTAATCTGTTCATGGTGATAAAATAATCATCTCTATTGAAATATAAAGTTTTTCAACAAATCCATGAAAGCCTCAATGGATTTTTAAAAAAATAATGCCAATATTTGATGTGTTTCATTTTTTTATCATAGAAAATATAAAACATAACATATACGTGTTCATACATATATGTTTTTTTATATTTGTAGGACTCCAACGATTGCTGGTGGTCTTTTGTCAATGAGGAAAGATTTCTTTCAAACATTAGGCGCTTACGACTCCGGTTTCGAAACGTGGGGTTCTGAAAATCTTGAGCTCTCTTTTAAGGTAAGATACCTTTTCTCTGATATCAAAATGTCAACTATTCAAATGATTATACATCAAATAATATAGCGACTACATTAGAGTAGTAATACAATATTAACAAACATAATCTACTATTCAGTTACTGTTGGATCAATTGTCTTTACATCATTTCCAGCACAGTAATATTTTAATTATACGTAAAAATTAACTTGGCGCCAAGTAGCATTTATTGGCCATTCTTAGCTTCAGTTTCATAACAAGGAGTAAATGTAAGATACATTTTTCTGGCAGGTCACCGGTTTATCACAGATCATTTTTTCAAATGATATGGTGCCTATTTTCGGCATCTCCTATCCTTATTTCTGCAGGAAACACATTGACCCAGTAGACTTCTACTTTTAGTAACCTGCTATAGAGACTGTAGAGCATAATATTGCTATAGTTTAACTAAAATGGAGAGTTCGTCGTATTCGTGAGTGGATGGTTCTGTTAATTTCTAACTACGGAGTTGGCGATATTTTTCGTGCAGGTATAACTAACTTTTATATCATATTTCTTTTATACCTTGTGGTATTTGTAATTGTTGAGGAAATGTCTGCATAATAATGTTAGGATAATGTTATGAAATTTCTAGTTACAACCGATGTTACATTTATGCTGACGTGATATTTCCTATTTTTGCTTGCCTCTGCGTTGTAATTTTCTATGTATTGTATTGCTAGGTTATATCTAGATAAAAATAGGAAAGAATATTTTATACCAATGTTTAAAGAATTAAAGTTAAAACTCGCCGTTAAATTAAGCATTGTAAACATCTTACACATCACATTAGACCTAAACTCTAGTAAATGCCACTCGTACAGAAGCATAATGAAGAACTACATTGCAACACATCATTGTACAGTAATAAAAAGTTCATCAGAGGTATTGACACACACATTTCTAACATATCTTCTGACAAAAAAAAAACGTTCAATCGTGATGCATGCGTTGTTCGGACAGCTATGTTACATAGCAGTGAAACATGGGCTGTAACTGCAAAGAACATTACTTGCTACAGTTACCTATTCCCCATCTCCAAACATTTCTCTTCACACTGTTATGGAACATACCCCTATATCCCCTTTGTGCTTCTTATACCCCCACTACTACCTGTGGGTAGGCTCCAATGCATCTCCAATACCATCTATTTTCTCTCTCTCACTATGACTGTCTCTCTATCTGTCTCTCTAAATCTTCTCTTTCATTCCTCTCCTCTCTTTTTTTACTGGGGTAGCCAAGTATACTCCCTATTATAAGACATCTATCTCTATCTCTCTATTATACTTTAATCTCTGACCTGGTAAAAAACAACTTTCTGCGGCTCCACTCACTCTCTCAGCTGAGAGGTCTTCGTCTCGCAAGTTACTTGAAGACCCCGCTGGTGTTGATTCCACGTAAAAAGCACCAGTGCTGGTGCCACATGAAAAGCACCCAGTGCACTCTGTGAAGTGGTTGGCGTTAGAAAGGACATCCGGCCATAGAAACAATGCCAAAGCAGACAATGGAGCCTAGTGCAGCTCTCTGGTTTGCCAGCTCCTGTCAAACTTCCAACCCATGCCAGCATGGAAAATGGATGTTGAATGATGATGATGATGATGATGATGATGATGATGATGATGATGATGATGATGATGATGATGATGATGATGATGATGATGAGGATGACTTAGGGTAATGGTGATAAATCGTGTTCAGAATACTGAATACAAATTCTCGCAAAACATTCGAAAACATTAAACTCCAGTATACAAAAGGAGAAATTTACCTTAAACCAATGGACGTATATACTCTATGTTTTCATGTTTCTCTTTCACATGAGTGCAAACTCGTTTCAGAATTGTGCATTAATACTTAAAGCTTTTAGGTTACCCTGGTATATTAAGCCAGAAAATAATCTAGAACCACGGTGGACTTTATTTACATCATTTGGTTACAACATTCTCTCGTTTCTTATATGGATATTTTTTTCAGACATGGATGTGTGGAGGTCGTATGGATATCATACCCTGCTCTCATGTTGGGCATATATTTCGGAGAAAATCCCCTTATATGAAGTCAAAGGGTTCTAGTGTATTAATGAAAAACTCTATGAGATTAGCCGAAGTCTGGATGGACAATTACAAAAATATATATTATAATCGAATTAACTGGAGGCCGGTGAGTAAAATTGATTTCTGAAAGATATCCTGAAACTAATTTTTTCGATGTTTATACGTGCAGGGAGACCCAAAGAGTATTATGAAGCCAATATTGTGATTCGGTTAGAATTGTTGCTTGAAAATCGTTCCTTTTTGTTATACAATCAGAGCCGTCGTTAAAGACATGACAATTGAAGTGACCACATTTTACTTGTACATCGGAGATCACCTGTTTAATTAAAAAAAAAAATCATTATATTTAACATTTTATTTAAAAGTACTTAACGTTGTTCCTGGTGTATCTGGTTCCATCATCACCGAACATATTCAGATATACTATTATTTCTTGAAATATATTTTAAATAGATTTCTTAAAATATATGTTTAATCGTTTTCTTATTGTTTGAAATAGCAAATAATTTTAAAATATATTTAAAAGCAATCTATTTTCAAAGTCGATATGTTTTTAAAACCTCCAAGAAAATGGTATATAGCATTATTCATTGGTCTTTTCTAGGCAAATTATGGAGATGTTAGTGAGAGAAAAAAACTCCGTGAAAACTTAAAATGTAAAACTTTTAAATGGTATTTGGAAAATGTAGTACCGGAAATGTTATGGATTAAAGAAACCATTAATGACGGATTGGTAAGGTTCGAATTGATTCCTCTCATAAGTGAACATAATAAGTATTTATATAATTTGTTCTACGTCTGAATATTAATTTTTTCCCCTAAACATTTCAGTGTTTGTCTTTTGCGTTTCTGTGCCAAATTCACAGCAGAGTTAATTTTATTTATTTAATCTTTTTATATTTCGAGTCAAATAATGGGGTCTAAGATCACCGATATTAATAAAAAATTTCCTTTAATTAGGAAAGACGACAATATTTGAAGAGATATAATTGGCTGAATCGATTGTAATGTTTTTATTGATATTTATTTTATTGAAACTGAAAAAGTCTAAAAGCAAGCAAAGATTGAACGCGAAAATTTGAAGGAAAATTCATACTTTTAGACAAGATTTCTCTTTTCATTGGTATCTTAGTATGAACAACTAGAGGTGAATGTCATATTTGGCTCTTCTTATATAATACTGTTATTTATTTGATTAGTCGGGAAATGAAATTCGGGAAAATATAAAATTTGAAACTCAGTGAGTATTACGTTAGGTAAAATAACTAGGAAGGTTCGCCATTGTTAACAGTGATCCACTATCAATAACTGTCAATTGTTTGTGGCAACTATAACTTAGTAAACATATATTATTTTGTTTCCTTATAAGCATCATAATAGCCATCTATTATCAGAAATGGGTGGTAATACTATTATTCAAGTGCATGGATTTAATATACAAATAAGGAGTGATATTCAGAGAATGAAAAACACACACATAAAAAAATGTCAACTAATTGAAGTGCCTATAAAATGAGTTAGTACAATTTGCATAACTAACAAGGAAAAATGAGCTAAAGGGAAATAACTGAAATAAACTCGATGGCATGAATTAAAAGAATGAAGCTGAAATGTGATGTGTTGAATAACACAATTCTAATTAAAACTACTCCCAAACCCGGTGTAAATAAAATCAACATTCATAATAGTTGATACGAACATGTGAGTTGTTCATACAGCAGTATGCAGCACAAACTGCTCATAAAATATCAAGATAGTAGTGGAAAAGTTATATTGAAAAATATAACGTATTAGAAGACAGCCTAACTGTCCTCTAAGTGTTCCTCTACAATATTCCATAGACGAGTGACCAATAGCGTTTGAGCCATTTGTCGCAATTAGTAATATGAGGTAAATAGATGTAATATTTAAATAATGAAAATTATGTAATTATCATTGCATAATTATATAAATATGGTGGTGTTCGGTTTTAGATAATTCGTTAACTGCTTTTTTTTAATTTGAGGAGTAATTCACACATTAGGAATTAATAAAATATTAATTCTCTCTCCGCATTATTTCTTTATGTAAATATTTTAAAATACAATGAAATAATAATTATAGTGACATATAATGTTCTACACTCATCTAATTCATGTCCAGGACATGACATATGGCCATACCTATCAATGGCTGCCATCAAAGCAATAACGTCATCCATGATTCCAGGTAATAATTATAACAAAATAAGCTATACTAAAATTAATTGTAGCTGCGAAATCATATTTTATATTTATCATTAATTAGTCACAGTAGCGTTTGATAAACTTTAAGCTTATATTTTCTGATAGTTCTAATTAAAAATAAAAAGGAAAACTTTGATTTTCTAGTATCTCAGAACCAATTCCAGAAAAGGTTCAAGGAATATTTTAGAAAACCACAATATCATACATTGAATTATTTAATTGTAATCTAACTAACAGTCTGCTGTGATGCTCCAGTGTCCGTTGATAAGTGTCTCTTTAAATTTATACCTGTTTTCATAGTAATCACTGGTTTTTATTGCTTTTCAAAGGCAAATTTGTCGCCTTAAAGAGATTTTCTCGGTGGGTTGTATTTAAGAACTAATAAAATTTTCGGTTTTATTCTTAAGGTAATAAATTTGAATTCTAGAAACTGTCTACAAGCCGTAACGGAAGGTCGTGTAGGGACTTTCAAATGTGATAAAGCGAATGGATATCAGGTAGGATTACATTCATTTACAATGATATTGCTTAATCATAACTGTGTGCGATTCTCCGACACCTTCCCCCCATTTTCAGTGCAATATTCATATAGAATCTTTTGAGTAGTTGCAAGTTAACCTGCCTGTTCAGGAAAGTCTATTCAAGTATATTATCGTTATTTTTTTAACGGTCTATGAGATATGCAAAATCAACATCAGCGAGATTTTAACTCCAGACACCAAAGAACGACATTAAGAGGTTGATGAAATTATTATAATTTTCAAATTATACTTTTAATATTAATCGGGTCCCATATCATTTATACTATTTTTGTTGCTGTTGCAGCAACAATGAAATATTTCTAAGTGGTTCCATAATCTTGAGTAACTCCTATGGTTAAATTTAATCAAAGACAGTTCCATCATGGCATAACTCCTCACTGAAGACCCTGGCAGCGCTCAGTCAATTCATTTTCCACTGTTGTCCCTGTTTATATATCTGCTTCAGTTAGACAGAAATGAAAGATCAGTTTGACTTAACTACTTACGTTGGATACCAACTCTCAAACAGGGACCTTAGTTTTCCAATGTGTTTTAATATATAATCTATTTCATTGTTGAGTTAATGTCTATGACAATCAAATAGATAATGTAATGACACGATATGACCCCATGCTACATGTTACGGTTGAAGTTACATCCAAAATCAAGAAAAGATTATGCATGTAATCATTTGATACACTGTCTCTAATATATATTTAATTATTGTATTTGTAGTAAATTTGTTTTACATTCTGAAATAATAATTAAGGGATTATTCTACTTCATCAATTATCTGCGCCTATTTGCGAACACCAGAAAGCCAAAACAAACATATAATAAAATAGAGTAAAGATAATTCTTGTCAAAACAGATTAGATTGATAGATCTAGATTCATTTTTCTTAGAGACTCGACCACATTAAGAGTAACTTGCTGAGTGAAGGTGTCCAACCTGGAAGTAAAGAGTGATTTCCAAATGTTATCTCACTTGTTCTATAGTTTTCCTCGCTGAGATTGGGTAGGGATATTTCTGAATAGGGCTACTGAAACGCATAAGTAGAACTAGAAATCACCAATAGCCACTGGGGTTTTGAAGGCAACGTCTAGACTAGAAACTGCAAGCAACACAAATGCTCTTTCGGTAGTACTTATCCCATCCTAATTGTGTATTTCACGTAAAGACCTAAAATAAAATATAAATGATGAAAGGTATATCAACTGGAAAAAATGCCGATGGCGTGGATTTATTTACTGTGGATCTCAACTTTATAGGGAATGACACGCACAATATGGTTTCAGGACCATTCTCTGTGACACATTCCGAATGAGGCATGTCGTATAGATGCTGCCACGACGAAAAGTAGGGTTAATTTTTTTACTAGACGCAAGGTCGATGGGTAAAGTATAAGTATTTTATGGGGCTCAAATAAATGACAATAAAATCACAATAGTAATTCATTTAACCAAGCCTATTTGGCGTCCATGTTTTTTGTTTTCTTCTTAAGACTGAAACTTTAGTTAGGTTAGTAGAAAAATAAACTAATATATTATTTTGTACTTGCTATAAATATTCACAATTGTATGGCTGTATGGAAGTAATTTAATTAATAAAGGTTATTTATTTATATTCTATTCTCAGCATATTTATTATACCACAAAGAACGAACTGAGAGTAAATAACATCTGTTTAGATTATATAAGTGATCTAAGGGCATCATCATGTCATGGTATGAAAGGTAAACAAGTCTTCACGTTACTTCCGGTGAGTAAAAACTTGTTGCAAACTGTTTCACTAAAATGTGTATTCATATATACATAGGGTATATGCAACCACCTAGCAAAATTCATAAACGTATATTGCAAGGATAAACTCAAAGATTAAGCTAGCAAACAACTTTGGCATTCCGAAAATCATAAGCTGTTTTTTTTTTGTTTTAGTTCAAATTAGTAGCTGTTGATATTTATATGTTGAAATTAGTATCGTAAATTATGTGAATCTGGATCTATCAACTTCTTCTTTGGAACAAGGAACGTAAAAACACTTTGATCGTTACAACACTAAAAGTAAAAAACAACGTACAGCGCTTGTCTCGAAAGAATTCTCGCTCCTCTATGCAAAACATAACTCTTAAGTGTAAGAAAACCTGAACAGATAAGTTCTGACCATATATTCTTTTGGAAAGGGAAAACTGAAGTTGAAGAAAGAATCTAGGGAATTGGTATTGCTTGTTAAAGCCTTGATGTTTCGAGGTCAGGTAATTTCAACTGCTATCAACGAATCACATATGACATTTGTGTGTTATTATCCCAGCATAACTTTATTTTGCTCATCTCAGTTTATGCTCCGACTCTTGATGCCAGTGAAGATATGAAAAGTCAATTTTACACAACAACTGAATACCATTATTTTGAAAGTACCAACAAAAGAGAAACACTTATTTATAGGTGATTTCAACGGAAGAGTAAGAAGGGATAGTCAACAATGGGAAGATGTTACTGATTAAAAAGACGTAGGAAACTGTAATTCCAACGAACTTCTACACCCTGTTTTCTGTTCGAAACTCTCTCTTCATCATTAACATTCGGTTACGGCTCCTCAACCAATTTAAGACCACATACATTTATCCACAATCCAAACACTGACACATTCTGGACTATATCGTCAGACATCGAGACAAAACAAATTTCCTTGTCACCGGAAAAGCTCATAGTCCTGATATCTGTTGAACATTGCACTGTCTTGTTATCCCATTCATGGAGATCAGCAATCAGGGTAAACTAAGAAACCACCTTGAAGAAAATATGATATTTCAAAGCAAAAACCTGTCCTCAGAGATCAATTCCAAAAAACCTTTCATCTAAAGGTCATCTCTAAACATCCCATCTATCGCTGCTCTTGCGATGAAGAATGCTCATCAGTTCGGAATATCTTTATTGAAACAGGAAAAGTAACACTGGTATCAGGAAAAACGAAAATCAGGTATTGGTTTCAAAACAACAACGGTGAAATCAGCCAGCTTGTCGTGGAAAAGTGGAAATCACACTAGCAAAACAAGGTCAATGCTTAGACTAACTCGATATCAAAAATTTAAACACTAATATCAAACCAAACCCGAAGAAATGCAGAACATTTGGTACTACTAGAATCTCAAAACTATAGAGATGACTGTTATCTAAGAACAATTCTTTGTGGAACGAAGGATATGTTTGGCCCAGTATAAACATCAACATGAAACGTTCCAGTAGTAGACAACTCTAATGTCCTGAAGCGATCCGCAAGATATTCTCGAACATTAAAGAGGGCGTTTTTCCCACTGTAGAATCATCAACAATGGACACCAGTAGATTTCTGGAAACATGTCCTACATCATTCCGAAAAGACTATGATTCAACCATCATTGAAAAAGTTACAAAATGCCCCAAACATTATGAAAACAGGAAAATCCTCAGTTCTAATAAACATTCCTCTTGAATTTGCTTTTTCCCTCTGGTCCTGAAATTATGGTCACCGGTTTCCAAACGAATATATAGATACATTTATCATCACCATCTTGTAGATGCACTACAGTTGTAGACAGCATATAAATGGTGGAAATGTGTGGGCGAATAGCTGGATGGATTCTGAGAAGTTCTAAAAAAAAAAGACACCAGGAAACTATGCTGGTCCTATAGAGGGAATTTGTCCTCAGACGTCTGAACTACTGCTCTCAACTATGGTTACCCTGCAGTGTTAAATTAATAGTGGATCTCGAGTCAGTTCAGCGGTGCTACACCAAAAAGATTGCAATATGAAACACTTGAGCTATTGGGAGAGACTGAAATAATTGTTATTCTACTCTCAGGAGCTAAGGCGGAAGAAATATGCGGTAATATCGAACTGATAGAATCGTTAGCACGCCGGGCAAAATACTTAACGGCATTCTGTCCGTCTTTATGTTCTGAGTTCAAATTCCACCGAGGTCGACTTTTGCCTTTCATTGTTTCTTAGTCGATAAAATTAGTACCAGATGAACATTGGGGGTGGGGTCGGTATAATCGGTGTCTCCCTCCCCCAGAATTGCTGATCTTGTGGCAAAATTTTAAACTAACATACATATTGAAGATCCTAGAGAGGCTGGGATTTAACTTTGGCAGCGAAAGTTAATTCAGCTCTCGAATATGACGCCACTGGTTCCATTCCTAAGGTTCTACCCATTCCGTCTAGAGTGAGGACCAGATACTGCAATAACTTGAGATTCAATGGTTCACATTTATTTAACAGCTTGTCTAATAATCTGAGAGATCTACAAGCAGTAGGTATAGATGTTTTAAAGAAGCACCTTGACCTTCTGCCGTCTAAGATCCTAGATGAGCCTACATCACGGTAAGAAACTCAAACGAGGGCAGCAATATCAAACTCCCTCCTTCACCAAAGACGAACCACATAGAAATGGCCATTCAAAAGGTGATGATACTGTCGTTTCCCAAGCATGGCCATATCCTTTCGGCAGAAACACGTTAAAGAGTAAGAGATTAAAATTAAATGTTCTTATTTAAGTACCAGTTTTAGTCCAGTTGCATCTGTTCTCGATAGTTAATATTTCAATTGATATTTTGATATCAGATTAGGCACTGCGTTTAATTTAAGACATGGTAGTTGCTATGAATAAGTAATAAAACTGTAAATCTGTATACTATATAATTTTCCGTATAACAGCTCAGCCGTCTGCAATGAAGAAGTTTTGTCTTCATTTTACTTTTTCGAGGAAATATCAATAGAGATTATCATTCATTGATATCCACCTCCGGTCATGATTAGTCAAGTAATTGACTATTTATCAGTACAGCTTCATAACAGAATATCAACTCTGATGAATATATTAATATTTAACCATTTGTTTTTTCTAGTTAAATAGTAGATTGCATGATATAATAATTATTTTTATCCAATAAGTGTTGTAATCATTTGAAACGTTGTGTAACAGATTTATTTATTCATTCTTTTGCAGAATAAAATGATCTACCATAATGTAAGTGATCGATGCTTAGAAGACGTTAACAATGATGTCATTCTAATGCCATGTTCCCATAAACCTCAACAATTGTGGAAAATTTGGGAAGGTAGACATGAAAATGAAGGTTAAATGAGCTACTTTTGAATATAAAGGTCAGGCGCTTAATGATATTCCAATTTATTCCAAGGAAGCTAGTCAAGGGCAAAAGCTGTGGAAAGCTTCAATATATACATCAATTTCTGACATAACTTTATAGGATGTTGGGAAGTCTTAGAAGAAATAATTCTGAGACGGATTACCTTCTTTAAAGCAATTGGTTGCTATTTGAATGAGAAATATACAAATCCAGAAGAACAAAGCAAGTCTTAAATGTCAAATACTTGGAAATAGTGATCAACTTGTTTTATTGTTGTGTGTAACTAAGTTATATGAAAAGATTCTTATACTGAGATAAAAGATGATCAAATAATGTAGATTCATTCGTACTAAGGACTAATATAATGCGATATTTAAAACAGAAAATTTGCCAACGGAACTCTAGTGTTTTTTATAAACTGATTTGACGAACTAATTCCGTCCCAACACTTGTTGATTAAATTTTCAAACAAAAATTATCGTTCGACAAACATTTATTCTCTCATACATGATTGGGATATCTATTTATTTAATCTGTAAACTCGATGTTAATTCAATCACATATTACTCCCAGAGTCATGTCTAATATCAAGCATACAAGAGCATTTTACTATACATGTATATTACTATAGTGTAATACACCAAACAATTCTGTATTTCATTTTCATTGCAACATTTGTCACTTTCAATATTAAAGTCACAGCTTGCACCTTGTATGACAATACATATGTGCTGACATGGTGCAATTCAATAAGCACTTTATAGGTAAGTCTTTCTCTTGATTTAATTCCGAAAACTTATAATCTGAGGATTGAAACGCATTTGGTTTTAGGAAATTTAAGGAAATTAAAGGTTGTTTCCTAGGTTCAGATTTATCTTGAAATAGAAATTATTTCAATAAATCTAGCCTTGTTTATATAACTAATATATAGGTTACATATATTATAACTTACCTTGATATTGTGAAGACTGACATTCCCGTTGACATGCCCCAGATATAAAAAATTATGATATGCAAATTAGTAGCTCCAGTGTTCCGTAGCAACTGGAATCGTTGAGTATTTAAACAAATTGGCTGCTTGATCCCAGTGCTCAACTGGTACTTATTCCCTCAACCCCGAAAGTATGAAAAACAAAGTCAACTTCGGTGATATTATA
>JAOPUL010000002.1:3242773-3254266 GCA_027564515.1 Octopus rubescens | reverse complement strand
TATATGGCGTGGCTCCGTAGTAAGAAGCTTGCTTTCCAACAACATGATTCCCTATTCATTCACACTGCGTAGCACCTTGGGCATGTACCTTCCACTAAGGCCTGGGGTGACCAAAACGTTTACATTGAATTTGGTAGACGGAAATTGAAATGAGTTTGTCATTGTGTGGTAAGAAGTTTGCTTCCAAACCACATGGTTCCGCGTTCAGTCCCACTGCGTGGTACCTTCAACAAGTGTCTTCCAATGTAACCTCGGACCGACTAAAGCCTGGTAAGTAAATTTTTTTGACGAAAACTGAAGGAAGCCTATCGTATATATATTTAAGTGTCTGTGTCTTTGTGTCCGTGTTTTTCCCCCACCATTGCTTGACATCCGGTGTTGGTGTGTTTCCGTCCCCGTAAATTAGCAGTGTCGGTAAACGAAACCGATAGAATAAGTACCAACATTAAAAAGTAATTAAGTACTGAGGTCGATTCATTCGACCAAAAATTAAAAGATGGGCGTTGCTGTGTTCCGGGTTCAGTACCACTGCCTGGCACTTTGAGCAACTGTCTTCTACTATATAGCCTGAGTGGATTTGGTAGACGGAAACTGAAAGTAGCAGGTCGTATATACAAATAGAATGTACCTTTAACAGGTTGGCGTATTTTGACTCCTATTTCTAGCAATACCGGCTCTCCCTGTGAACCCTTAATCATAATTCGTAATAATTTATCTTCCTTGTTGGTATAAGTATTGCGACCTGTAAGCCTTTGGCTCTATATTAATTTTTACATACATATATATATATATATATGATTATCATTACTCTCTTTACGGATCGAGTGCTTTCCTACTTGTTGAAGTATCACCACACACTATATATATATATATATATATATATATATACGAATTAAATAAAATTAGGATAGATTGGCAAAAAGACATTCTGGATCACCAACGAACATTCAGACAATTCATTGAATTCAATCTTTATAAAATTCTGTCAAAATATTCAAGTGTGTATAAAAAATGATCTTTAAAGTAAATTAAGTTGCAGACCCTCTTGTGGATGCATTAATAAAACTTTAATGCAAACGATTTAATGCAATAAAAGCAACAATAACGTTAATAACTATATTTGAGGGACAGGCTCACGTGGAAGAAATATTTCCATGGCAATGAGTATGAATAAAGTTTTTTTTTACAATCTTTTCAGGGTCTGTGATTTGTAAATATTTTAAATTATGTTCATGTGAATCTTATTTATTATTTCAATCTATTTATAGAGAAGTCAAAACTATATTTGTTAAGAAACAACTCATATTTTAGATAAAATATACTCGTTTATACATACTGTGGAAATACATACTCGTATTTTGTGCTTCTATCTCCTTTCAACAGAAATGAGTCTCTGTTGAAATAGTTTCGTTTCAGAGTATCTATCCACAGGACTAATTATTTATAAGCTTACATCAGACAAGATATACGTAATACGAAAAGGGGTTGCATCGTCACTATGTTAATAATAATTTCTGATTTAGGTACAAAGCCAGGAATTTGAAAGGGAAGGGCTTGGTTGATGCCATCGACCCCAGTACTTTACTGGAACTTTATCCACTCCGAAAGGGCGAAATGCAAAGTTGACCTTTGTGGAGTTTAAACTCAGATCGAAAAGGGCCGGAGAAACTATCCTAAAGCACTTTTTCGACACTATAACGATTTTGCCAGCACGCCACCTTGTAATCATGTTAATTCTTTCTAATTTTGGCACAAAGCCACAGGAGGGACATGTCGATTACACTGACCCCAGTATTTCATTGGTACTTTATTTTATCAATCCCGAAAAGATGAAAGGCAAAATTGACATCAGCGGTATCTGAGCTCATTTTGACCGACGCGCTAACGAATCTACCAGCTTGCCGTCTTTTAATAATCTTTTCTAATATAGGCACAAGGCTTGAACATTTAGGGCCGGGAGCTAGTCGATTAGTTCGACCCCAGTACTCAAGTCGTACTTATTTCATCGACCCCGAAAAGATGAAAGGAAAAGTCGACTTCGGTGGTATTTTAACTCAGAACGTAAAGACGGACGAAATGCCACAAAGCATTTTGTCTGGCGTGCTAACGATTCTGCTAGCTTGCGCCTGGGCCATGCTAATAATAAAATCAACCTGGTGATGAGTAGTAAAGATTGCTGGTGAAGTCTTAATGGATAGTCTTAAACTACTCATACAGAAATTTAGGATTAGGTAACAAGTGTTTGGTTATTATTTTTCTTAAACATCCTTTCTTATATTGAAAATATTAATCTAATGGCTGTTTCATAAAGCTATAAGGTGAGTGGATTCTACAATAGCTAGGGGTGGCTTCTATTAGGAGTCAAATGATTGTATTTTTGTTTGTTTGTTTAGAGTTTCTTTTAAATGATAATATCAATAAATATCTTATGAATGAAGAAATAATTTAGAACAGAATTCATAATTGGTATGACTTTTGAAAACGGAGCACTTGTATTTAAGTGCTATTCTCATTAGAATTATAACTGTATTAAGATTTCATTAATGATAATTGCTGATTCAAAAGAAATTTGCGATGGATTCTCGTAGGCCTGAATACAAGATGATAAAATGAAGTAAAACCTTTTTTTCTCATAAACTCTTGATGAGATGTCACATTTATACGATTGATAGTAACTAATGAGTGCTGAGTGTACGAGTATTATATACTTTCATTGAAGGAAGTTCATTAAGAAAGAGTTTGTTTACTTAAAGATAAAACAAGAGATTTACAAATAATATTTTAATTAAGACTCATACATTTATGACATGGATTAATTTTGATTGTATTTATTAAATTTAATCTTTTTGATGAATCCAAATGGGATGTTTTTTACCAAATGTTCGAATGACAAACTGTCTGAAGAAAGAATCACATTTGTGAGCAGTCAATCCAATTAATTGTATAAGCAGTGAAAAACTATAGACTGAACAAGTTATAATTCCAAAGATAGTGTCGTGCTTCGAGATAGTCAAATAGAGACTACTCAGTAAACAAGCCCAAATTATGTTACAAACCAGTAAAATTCCCACCAGCCGATTACGCATTATTTTAAGCCGAAGTTTCAGAGTTACTTGATCAGTGCCTAAATTGACATCAGTCCCGAGAATAGTGACACGAAGGTCTTCCCAAAATGTTTGTTCTTTCTGCAGCAAAATATTTTTGGTTGGGTTGCATGTTTCAAGGTCACTTATACCATTGAATTGCTGCGATTCAGGTATTTCTAATATAAATAGAAGAAAAGAGATTTCTTATGAACTCAATTATTTCTGAGCAATGCATAGCAATCAATATATTGATTCTAGGTATAAACATATGTTATAATTTTACTACTATTGGAAAAGGTATCGTTTATCTCACCTTGTTTCTTGTTGATATATTTTTCTTTTGTGAACAATTTCTCAGACATATGTCGGTAACAGGTTGCGCTATCGCTATCCTACAGAAAACAAATAGATAACAGTTTATGGCACAAGAATATATATATATATATATATATATACATATATATATATATCAGACGCCTTAACATCTATATCTCCGGTATCGATGTTATGTTATGTTAGAACCTGTTAACAAAGAATGTGCTGTTATTGTGTGGCAGACTGACCTTTACTTAGAAGAAGCTGTCCAGTAATGCAGCAACACCTACTTCTGCCTCAATATACTCAAGGACCATTAAATCATTCATCTCTTCCTCTACACTAACCATATCATAAACAGACCTTGAATCTCCCCCTTTTATTTTCTTACAAAGTTTTTTTAACTGAAAGATTCTCATCACCAGCCGTTCCACTGCATTCATATACAGTTATCTCAATAGTATCGTTTCACCTCTCACCGCTTCCCTATCCTCCCATATACTAACCCTCTCGACTGGTTTTCTTTCCCTCCTGGATCCTCTTATCTCCTATTGACCATGGATATGAAATCCCTCTACACTGTACACCGTAATCTCCCACAACGATGATCTATCAACCATTAACCATTTCTTCAACTTCTACCCTCCACCTGAATCTAGTACATCCACCCCTTTTCACTGAACTGAATTTGTTCTTATCTTCAAGTGTCTCTTCCTCAACAAATCACCAGTATGGTTATGAAGACGAGTTCAGTTACAACAAACTCTTTGTGGGCTATTTTCGTATATTTTACCAATTCCCCAGACCCACATTAATAGACCCCACACCTTTACGCCGATGCATTATAATTACACTGATTCCCAACCTACCACAGTTTTTCCTCTTTTCTCCTTATTATGCCTAACACTGCTAATCTCGGAATTTCTCCGATTCCGCCGTTTACGTAGCAACAACTTGGATTTCGTTTTGAAATACCAAGAAATACACCAATTTTTCCTCACATATGAATCATCGTTAGGTGCAGTGCTCCATCAAACCTAGGTCACTCTAATCGCAGACAACAAAACATAGAGTTTTCTATTCTACTACATTTCATCCGGTGACTGTGCACTTTTTACAACTTTCACTTGCTTTACAACGATTCTAAAATTGCTACTTTCTCAATCCCCCCATCCTCTTTTGATAAAACCTTATATGATCTATTAGTCAAAACATTCCATCCTAGTAAATCCCTTCCCGTCTTTTTCAAAGGTTGCCGCTTTGTATCCCACACTTGTCCCTTCATATGCAACAGAACATCCATAAACTGTCTCTAAGTATAGGAACCAGAAACTTCGGTTACACCTCTACCAACCTTCTTTACTACATCAACAATAAAATATGCAGATTGCTATACGTGTGACAACACTGCTACCGTCAAGGAAGATCGCTCGCTTCCATGAGTACCTTCTCTACGTGCGAAATAACTTCAAAGTACATTCCAAACCGGTAGCCTGACACTTTTATTCGCCAAGATACTCCCATCTTTCTGTTTATAAAATTAACTTAGCGCATGTCCCACCGCAAGCACTGAGAAAAACATATCTTTACTAAACTAAACTAAATACAAAAGAACATTAGTTAGCTTTAGTGAACTATTTGTTTAGATCAGTAAGACGCTTCAGACCAATACTGGATGGTTTCCTTTTAGTTCCGAATAAAACACGAAAAGCTCTATATTAAAGAAAAATAATTTTCCCCAAACGTTTGATTTGCCAAAAACTTGCATTTGATCCAAATGTTTATCGTTCATATCTTATTGCAAAAACTGTACTTTACATATGACACTTAACTCGCAATTCAGTAATCAGAAAATACATTTCATTAATATTACAGATCCCTATTGTAAAATAGTGGAGTCATTGTATACTTGGAAGGTATTTATTTATGTTGTAAAGGACTCCTCGTGAGTAAAACATTTGGCAGTATCACTCGCTCAGAACTTTGAAAACGGACATAAACTGCAATATATCAGCTGAAACAGCTCAGCATGATAGCTAAAATAAAGATATGAAATATTATTTGTTACTTACACTTTCACGCGTTCCCCATCGTTGATCCACAATATTAGAAACGGCGTAAAATGGCAGCAGAATGTACATTGCCGGGAAAACAACCAAGAACGTGAGGCCGTGAATTAGAGTCCATGCTTCTTTTGGGTGTATTAAAGCAGCATATAAAACAGCAGTCATAAGTAGTAAGATTAGATAGTATTGTTTGAACTGAAGCTGTCCGTCCTGTAGATCTGGCCAATAAAATCAAAGCATGGACATTGCTTTAAAGACATTTTATCACTTGGCATATATTTTGGCTAAATTGTTTATTATTAGATTTATCTATGATAGAAATACAGGGTGTTCGGGCTAAAGTTGACAATTTTTATGTCTCCTTTTTTCAGAAACTGCTTGCTGTATTGGTGAACAGTGAGCATTGGAGAGCATAGAGATTAAAGTTGTAGCAGTGAGCAAGTTAGTTGACATGGAGGACTTGGATCCTTCTGAATATTAGAAAAGAGTTACCTGTATCATGATGATTCGCACCGGGTATCAAAATGCCGATATCATGACTGATGGCTCAATGGCCGATGCTCAATGCTCTGTGAACATTGTAAAGACTGTAAGACGTGACAGACAGTTGCAACGGAGAATACAAAACTGTGGGCAGCAGGAAGGGACATAGACAGCGTATAGACTGAGTCCGCACGCTGGAATTCATCCCATATCTTTGAACAGGGCCTTCGGCTCAATTCAGATTGCTATCTGAAGCTACGGGAGACTGTGGCAAAACCCTGGCTGGAGATGATTGCTGCTTGAAGGCCATGTGTGCGGTATCAAGATTCGGTTTCCAGCCATACCTAAAAAAAGGGTCAGAAGTGGTTGTCGAAGAATTTCTACGACTTTCCCGATTGAAATCCCATGGATTACTATTATGTGGGACGGGGTTGGGAAAGACATCAACCGCTCTACCGGCAGAACCAAGGCAAGGCCAAGATCAATGAAGTGTTCGAAGATTTTCCCAGGAACACAGTGAGGAACGCACGCGCTAGGTTCCAGAGCCGTCTTTGGAATCTGAGAGTGGATACTTTGAGTAAAGTATATTCTCTCAGTCATAATCTGGTTGATAGTTATTTGTTATTATATAATTTCATTTTTAAATGGGATATTGGGTTTTCTTTTCCTTTTATGCAAACTGTCAAATTTAGCACGAATAGCTTGCATACAACAACATATTAAGAATTAATATCTACGTCATCGTTTACATTTTCGCTGTTCTTCTTGCACGTGGCGATATATTAGATAAATACTCATTTATACTTAGCATCAGAAAATAAAGATATGGATTTAATTTTATCATTTTAGTTAGAATGGCTTTTGTTATTTAGCTGCAGGTGAGCTCTGGTCGAAGACATCAAGCTATGACTATCCCATCTTTGAGACAGTTTATCTGTTTATTTCTCTGTAAATTATGCAATAAGGCCTTTTTTTAACTGTTAAAGAGTGATATGAAAATTTAGCTTCTATTTCTAGCAGATTGAGAGATCAAATAGAGGCTCCTCAATAACTCAAAATCACTATTGTGATATGACAGATGGTAAGATAATAGATGGTTAGTCATTTGTAAGATATCACTGGAAAATTCATTTATCACTCAGCACTTCAGTCTATCTATCATATATAGTAGTGTGTCCGGACCAAACAGTTATTTCAAATTTAAACAGTTTTCCATTTGGCAACTCATTAAAATTACAAATGTAAGCCTAGATGGACAATGATCAGTCGAATAGGGAGCATGTAGGAGCTAGTGGGTAATGAAACTGTGTTTTCAAGGAAAATGACGGTATTCAAGTCGCTCTAATGTTTGTGTTGATGATCTGATCAGAATATATTTGGTATCATTTGCTTTGAAAGAAAGACCTGCAATCTTATTTATAAATTCATTTTACTTCTATACTGTATTGACTTATAAATTGTATTTTAAAATTTATGATGAACACACAAATCCATGTCGTTTGACTTGGAAACATTTGCAAGTCATATGTGCAGAAGTTTGTATTTTCACAAACTTGTATGTCTTAATTATTGATTCATAATGAATATGCTTTTGTGCAGTGTAATTTAAATTCGAATTAGCTTCCTGTTTTCCGAATTATTGCAAGGTCTTGTATAGACATCATTGACTCATGATCTGTCATACATATTCTCGCTTGAAAAACACTATTTTTAAGTCAAAGGCATTGCTAGTTTCTTGTATTCTCTCCATGTCCTGTGTCTTCTGAGTGAACGTCTTCATTCATGGGAAATCACAATTGGCATCATCAAAACAGAATGCATTTGAGTACGGTTTGCAGAAAAAAATTGTACCACATCCTCTTTAAGTTGCCGGGTTAATGATATGAAGTGCTAGCAGTAGCTGTATTTTACATCTTTTCGAAGCGATACTATTTCGTCATGAAATAGTATCACATTTTTGAAGTTATCATATTAATCTTGAGGTTATATAAATATATTTTCTATGCTAAAATGGTGTCCAACTGGTCTGAAGCATGGCACCAAAAACGATGTTGGGATGCACTTCTTTCCTCATGCTAACAATACTCCACCACATGCTTGTATGAATTGCTCTATAACATGGTGAATCTGAGGAGCAGTAAGAACCAAGCTCCCTAACATAATAGAGTTTTCACTGATAGTAATCATTTTACCAAATCCTTTCAATCTTGACTGTTTGAAGTATTTAACGATTTGAGAGTGTAGTCTTTAGGATTCTTGAATATAATATTAGATACATTTCGATAAAATATTTTACTAAGTTTTATTCCTAACTATTTCATTTGCGTCTAAAGTTTATATTGCCTTCTAATAAAAGACCAGTCAAGTAGTGCTGGCAACGGAGCTACTGTATAATTGACAAGAGTTTCGTTATATTGCAGCTCCGAGTTCAAATTCAGGAGAATGTGACAGAAGCCAATTCGTGACCCCTTTTTTGGAAGAGAGATTTCCCTATTCCCTTGTGTCAATAGTGCAATCGCCTGTTTATGGATTTCTCTGATTAGGTAAAGTCATACAATGCATTATTTCAAATATTTGACTAAATTTGTGACTCCAAATTTAAGGGAGACTAAAGGATACTTATTCCTTTTCCAAACGCATTGAGGGCATAAACAGATTGAAATAACCTCAATGATAATCGAAACTACACCCCAGACTCGGTTCGTTGAGGGATTATCTCTAGTTTGATTGCGTTTACTTGGAAAATAAACAAAATATAAAAGAAAACATGCAAACTTACCATCAATTGTATCTACCACAAAGAATTTCATGTAACCAACACTAACAGAGAGTACGATGCCTCCAAGAAAAAAGGTAATTGCTGAGGTCACTGCTGACTGAGCTTGTATTGACTTCGTGGAACATATTACAGTATACAGTATTAAACTAATAATGCAAAATGGTGTAGTGTATAGGCATGATAATCCAAAGAGGATATCTAAAGAGATTGTGAGAACAACAACAGTTGTTCCTGGTGATAATATCACTAACAGAAACATTTGCAGAATATAAATAATATAAATTAAAGAGAAGGTAGAATTATTTTGCGTGAGTCGTGTTATATTGCCAAAAACAAGAATTAAATTTGACATTTCTGAGAGAACCCAACGCTTTCTTTGCTTAAGAAATTCAAGAAAAGTATCCGGACAGAATGTTGAGTTATGTGAATATGACGAATATTCCAGCTTCCAGCCTTTTAACATCATTAAGGTACATAACCAGCGATCTTCACCTGTAAACAAGGAATATATTTAACAGGTAAATTGTTTATAGAATTTCACATATTTTAATTACATTTAACTACAATCTTTCCTAATAAATGTTGAAAATTCTCAATTAGGAATGGTGCGATAAAGTTTCCAAAGTTCAGTTATGTTGATACAGTTATAAAGAGTTTTGCAAAGTAATTGTAGTAGTTTTAGTCGGTAATCGAAACCGAATTATTAAGTGTAGAAATAAAACTAAATGATGTAAAGTAAAAATTACTATAGTCGAGAACATACACCTAATATTCGACACATCTCTTCCAAAAGATTAAATATAGAAAATAAATCAATTGTCCAGAAAACAATTATTCTTATTAATACTACCAATAATTTCTGAGACTCAATATGCTATTCCGAGTTTTAAAATATATATTAGCGACAGAGACACTATTAATACCGAGCGATAATATTTATCCCCACTTAAACGTGGATGCTCTGTTAGAACAAACTAAACTGCAAACTCTAATATCGGCTTTTGTTGCAAAATGCATTCTTGTTTATATATCTAGCGGAAGAGAGAGATCCCCGCCACCTCCAGCGCCGAGAACACCAGATTAAGTTATTTCGTCCTTACTTAGTCTTATCAATGATGGACGTTCGACTGCTAGAGATAGCAGCGGTTCATCTCCCCGCCAGCGATATATAGAATAACAGTGCTTGTTTATATTGCTAGGGATAAGTTAAATCATTCTTAAGACATACCATACTGTCGCAGAAAGTGAACTATTAGATAATGAATCCCTAAGTGCATAATGCATTAGAAAATAACTGGAACGTTTTTGTTAATAAGTCTGCTCAGTCAAGGTAGACATGAAACTAATCAACAGAACAAAACTATTAAATGATTGCAACACAATCTGCAATCAAAATCGTATAATTTAGTAAGTGAGAGCCTATTTTAATTTACAGCCACCACTTCATTCTCCTCCTTGCCAATTTATTACTAATTCGTAAGCTCCCATTCAATGATGAATTGTTTTCACTGTTGAGTACTATAAATGCTTTATAGTAAATCAACTTTCTTTCACACGTACACACATTCTATTCACAGCTGTATCACATCACGAATCTGAACTAATACTCTACTATAATTTTTCTAGTATCAATACAACCACTATATACAACGTAATTCGTATTTGATGAACATTAGATATGAAAACGCAAAACATTACAATAAACGAATTCTAATTGATGTTTAGAGTATCTGAATTTTACCATGGTCTTTGACAAATACATCAAACTCTGATTGAATTGGTTCACAATACGTATGCATGACATCTTGTATTGCTGTGGCACGATACAAACTGAAACAACCCGGACAACACATGACGCAGCCTATGACATTTTGCGAGCTCTTTATCATCCAGAAATCTAAAAACCGAAAATCAAATTTTAATCAATCAAAAAGGTAATCTTTTCATTTGTCATTATATAATGCGATATGTGCTGTCATAATTATGAATTAGAGACGTACACAAAGTACAGTGTTTGGCTATATGATAATGATGTGGAATAGTAATGATTAAAGTTCGTTTACAGGTCCATAAAAAAGGGATGTTTATATTTGAATTTCGGAGCCATTCAACAAATAAGAATTAATTTTCTCTCTCGATAATGTTCACACCTATTTCAGTTAGCTGTCCTCGCAGAAGGAATCGATCCTACTTACAGTTAGGTAGACTCTAATATTGACGATTGACGAGTACCAGTGATAGGATACTAACTGCCGATTGTGGTTTAGTTTCTTCTACTCAATTGAATCGATTGTTCTGATTGGACAAATTTGTTTTAAATTACATATGTGAACCGACTGCGATTTTCGCTGTTAAATATATAGCTAATTAGTTATGGCTGTATCTATTGCAAAATTAGCATTGTGTATAATTATATCAAATTATAAACGAGCTTTCTGACAAAAGTGAAACCTATCCTTCAGTTTATGTTAAGTTAATATAGTAAAATATAACTTTTAGACTTTAATCTAATGAACGTCATTAAACTGTTACTTACAATATTATGTTACTTAATAAACTGTTTTAAAGACCTTGGTCCATTTCCACCTCATAAAGAGAAGACATTAATGTGTTCGTAGTAGATGTGTTTATAGTAGAATTTTAATTCATGAATTGAAAACAAAATTAATCTACTGAATCGCTTGGTACAACTATGTGTGTGCGCGCATACACACACACACACACACACACACACACACACACACACACACACACACACACCCAC
>JAOPUL010000002.1:3223948-3241937 GCA_027564515.1 Octopus rubescens | reverse complement strand
CGCACACACACACACACACACACACACACATATATATATAATAACAGCTTGACACAGCTCCACATGATTTAAAGTTTCTCGAGCACGTAGCATACACCCATCTCATCAGATATATTTATATATACAAACATATATATGCGTGTTCCTAAACTTGTATATATGTGAACGCGGGAAAGAGAAGTGAGTTTAATCATTGATATACCTTTAGCATATTCGAACTTTTGGTACCAGACTACTGGAGAATTGCAATGTCCTATTGGCGATGTTCTACCACAAGCGCCGCCTATATTTTTATCACGATTGCAAAGGTCTATAAGCCGAACAAGACTCTTGTCGTCAAATTCCATATCGGCATCGGTGGCAAGTATGTAAGTATTGTCATCAAAATAACTGGACCTCAACGATGATTTGTACTGTGAGATTTCTGAAGTAGCTTTATAAGAAATAGGATGTATTCTTGGAGACGGTTTTGAAATTGATGATAATGGTTGTGCCGAAGAATCCAAAGAATTTCTTTTGTTTTCTGCTGGTTTGGTGTGTTTGCTGCTGTGTTTCATATCATATTGCATCTTTCTGTTCCAAAATGTTTTTTCAATCATGAAATGTTTTGGCGTTAAGTCAAAACTATAATTACAAATTGGGTTGAAACAATTAGAAGACGGAACAACTGTAGATCTATCAGGGGACCTCATTAATGGGGACATTATTGGAAAGGAAACGTTTTTGCTAACAGATGACTTTCTGTCAGTCTGAGGTATGACTTGTCTAGTGTTCTTTACCTGAATTGTTAAAGAATCAGAATTATTCTTTTCTATACAACTATTTACCGGTTCCTTATTTATGGCATTGTGATCATCGTTCGATGAGGAAACATCTGTGCTTTCATCTTCATTTCCAGAAGCATCTATTATATCGTCTTCGGGCGTAATTCCCGGACAAAATTCCAAACTCTCTCCCGATATTGTATTGGCTATTGACTGAATCCCTGATTCTTCACTGGATGATTCTTCATTAGTAATCTGAAAGGGTAAGTCAGAATTAACCGTCATGCATCTGGAATATTGTCTTTTATTTAACAAATCTAAAACATTCGATATGGTCTGAATAATTGGTGCTTTTGAATATTCCGAATGCGTCTTAAGTTTGTAGGAAGAGGAATCTATGTTCTCGTAGTGAACATCATTGTTCGATTTTAACAGACTATGTAACTTTCCGAGTTCCATCTTTAAAACAGAAGAGTGTCTTTTTTTATTTCTTATAGATTTCCCAGTATAATTGCCATTTTCTGATATTTTTATATATGTATCATCTGGTTTCAATGATCCGCTATACGGTTGATCAGCTGTGCATTTTATATCGTTTAACAAATAGTCTGGCACACTTTCCATCTTATGAAATGCTTGCCTAGCATCTCGCGTCAAGTGTAAAATTTTACATCTATAGTTCAAAATATAATTCATATACATCACTTGGCTCCAGCGTTTCTTTGCCTTAAACTTCTGACAATCCTTGAAATGTACATAAAATTGGAAATCATTTCTTAAAGTCCAGTTCATTTGAATACCATATGGAGTGAGGTACGTTTTTAAAGAGTTCAATCTGATACTATCAAGAGATTTAATCAACGAAATAAGTATCATCGAGTTCTTGGTGAGGCAATTATCCTTTGAACCGTTGTCCATAAAAATGTGAGCTTCCTTGTAAACATATTGTAGATTTGATGATTTAGCTACGTTATTCAAACTTTGTAAAAGTCTTTTCATTTCACTTTCTTTCTCATTATACATCGTGGTACAGATAAATACCTTACTTTTGCACTTGGCTGTATTGAGATCACCAAAAATCTCAGACTGCTGAGAGTAGCCAAAACCATCAGGATAATAATTAAGGATTAAATACTGGTCAAGGAAAAGAGGAATCCAATTAAATTGTAGAAAAGATTCTTGGAATGGTTTCAGCAAGATGTCGCTTGGTCGCGTAAATGTTGCCCCGTAAATTAATAATGGCAAAAACCAGGTTAAGGCCGCAAGAATGGATGATACGATAATCCAAAGATTATAGTCATTGCAATAACCTTCCTCAACTGATAAACATTGTAATAAGTTAATCCCAATGACTGTTGGCATTGACATCATTGATGGAATTAGCATTCCCGTCGTAGTGAGTCCCATCTATATAAAAGAGAGAATTTATTACACATAGTTAATATTAGAAGCAAGATTAAAATATGTGGAAGTAATTTCTATAATTAGAACCATAATGTTAAAGTTATTAAATTATTTCACAGAACTAACTTGACAAATATGGTCAAGTATTTTGTGAACTCTAATGAAAAAAATTCAAATATTCGATAAACAGATTTAGGCTATAGTTACACTTATTTGGCTATCGAAAAATCACTTTACATGATAATAATCAACTTGATCATGTAATCTCCAACTACATAATTTAAAGCGAGTATGGAATTTTATCACTTTCGAGGCAAAAGTCCATTTGCTCGAAATCCAATCAGCCTATAACATTAATAGCCATCAGCTGGAGACTTTCAATAAGTATTTACATTAATACTCCGGCAAAAATAATTTAGAGAAAAGGCAGCTTTGATTGTCGAGCTTATAATATTGTTAACATTGGGTGACTAAAAACACTCCAGTATTACATAACATGTTCTAAAGGGTACTTTCGGCAATATTCTGAATTTCACAGAGAATTATTGACATACTGAGTTTGTCAGGTTCTTTGTTTCCAACCGAAAGGATTGTATTAACAACTATATCAACAATATAAATCAAAAACCAAGATGAATATTCTTCATATAATATCAATCGAAAAAAGGTTTCTGGGACATTAAAGAATTATTGTGTGCCACAGTCTCACTTCGATGGATTTAATGCTAAAACTATGTAATATAATGTATTTAAACCTAAACAACTCTGAATTAGTTTTATTATGAGATCAATCATTGCTTCGTAGAATATTGCTCGCGGCTCTTGGATTACAAAAGAATTACTTCACAGATAAATACCGGTGATGTTCAGACTAAAGATAAAGCGAGGATGAATGATGTAATATTCCATCCAAAGATTATTGCATTAAATATGTTTTCACTCTCATATGATACAAATTATGCTAAAAATCTAGTTATTAGAATTATTTTAGTTACAAATGTCTCGCCTATCATCAAATTTATCATATCAATTTTAAAGTGAATGAATCATCTAATTGTTCTGTTACCTTTGCACAAAGAAGTCCCGTTAAGACAACAAATATGCCAGCTAAAGAAATTAGGATGACAAGGATATACACGTGGAAATAGGAGAGCTGGCGAAATCCATCGGAAATAAAATCGATGAAATATAAAGAGCGCAGGTCTTTAAAACGTGTCAGAAGTACAATTGAAATGCAAAAAGGAACTGCGATTGTTTTTACTATCGCATACATCATTGAGATCTTTTGGTGGCTATCCATTCGACCATCTGAAGATCGATAAAAATCTAGTTGTACTTTTGGTGTCCATAAAATGGATAATAGAAGAAGGATAATTGGTAAGAGAAAAACATGCAGGAGATGAAGTTTGTATGGAGACCAGGTAAAAAGAATTCCAGATATAATTAATGGTATCAAAATATTCAAACAGAATATGGTAGGTTTTAAAGGAACTCTGGTCCTTCGATCATCGGAAGATGGAGACGGTTTAAAGCCACCATCATTAATACATTCGTCTTCAGGCAATTTTGTTTTCTGAAAAAAAAAATGAAGTATATATACTGGCATTGAATTTCTTTTTATCAATATTAGTATAACAGAAGTATTGATTAAGATTTAAAATGTACAAGGGATAAATGTTTGAAACAAAATATTGTTAGAGAATATTTTGAATACGTTTAATTAACAAGTGTAAAATTATAAAATGGACACTCGCTAATGATGATAGCTGTGGTGGTGGCGCTAGTACTTATGATGTTGTTGCTGTTTAACTCAAAGTAAGCTTTGATTGAGCAGACACATAATCAATGGCGTTCTAGCAGAAACTACCCCATTCTTTTGCATTATCAGTTATGCCCTTATTTATTTATGGCTGTAATCGGCTATTTGAGGGAGATTTGAATGTTATTTCTAGAAAGTCAAGCGACAGCGTAGAGTCTTCTGCTGACTTGTGAGTGTTGAATTAAGTGACATTTCGAAATTGTAACCCGTATTTTGACTCTATTAAATATAAGAATTCATACTACTGTGATTCAAGCTAAAATATTCCGAAACAGTTTTAGTTTTGCCTTCTCTAGGATTACTTCACAATTTCAACTCGGCACTGAAATCACATCAAACATATATCAGATTTATAGTGTTGTTGTTGTGTTCCCAATTCAGTTGTAATTGAGCAGTTCTATGGTTCGCCACATTCAGTCGATAGACGAGGCCCAACCTACAGCCTCATTTTCTCTCTTAAACGATGATTCCACCGAACTGGAGACCATATTACACACTCCACCTTATAGAGTGCATTCCCGATTTGCACGCTTTCTGCTGTTCAGCCTATTTCTATACTCTTGTCGATTCTGGTGATGAATATAGGCGAAGTGGGCAAGCTAAGAACAGACAGGGACATGGCAGTCGCTGTTCCTCAACTCTTATTGTTGGTAATAGGCATTCCTGCAGAGTATTGAGGGTCAGAGAGGCTATCGATGATAATTGAGTGTATGTGGTATGTGGGATTTGGGTGAGTAGTAGAAATAATTTTGTTCTTATGTTATTGTAGTAATAACTGCAGTGTTGTATAAGTATATGGTTATCTGGAGGTAGTCTTCCCTATGGTGACAAGCACTGTGAGCAACAAACAGTGCCGCTTGTATATCTTGGTATTTCATTTTTAGTATTTTTGTTTCATTGAGTCATTAGGTATGATCCAGTATCACCTATTATGATGTAGAGAGTACTGTTTTGTGTATTTTGTAATGTCTTATAGTTTGTTGTGAATAGTTTAGGGATCCATGTAGGACTAGTGCTGTTGTCAATTGTCAAGTGCTCTGTGGACACAGCATCTAGTGTCTTAACATGATCAGTTGTATTTTCAGATAGCTCAATATTCATAGCTTATAGTTTGGGGTAGAAAAAAACGAAATTTGTTATCTTTTCTAGTTAAGTGGTTGATATTTTTCTGATCAAATCCCGTCTCTCCTTCAATAAGAACACACTCCGATATTTTGCTTAAACATTAAAAAGAAAGGTTAAAGAAAACAGCTAAATACTTACATTAGTTGTTCTCCTTTGTTTAATATATTCGTTTATAGCGGGTACAGAGTACACTGATCCAGACAACAATAGCAATATATGGGCAGGCAAAAGTGGAGCAAACTCTATGAGGAGTACACTCAAACAGGCTACTTCCAGCAAACTGGCCAGAATACCCTACAATATCAGCAATAATAATTCATAGAAAAAAATGCAGAACGGAAATCGTTCACAATGTTATATAAACAGGTTGAAATTGATAAATCAGTCTTAAAATGTAAATTTCAAGTTATCAATATATTTAAGAGTAGACGCCTCAGATTACGTGACTAAGTTCTTGGAAAACTGAATCCTAAACACAGCTTTGATTTCCGATTGAAAAAAAAATGAAGTATTTTGCAAAAGGCTGTAGCAAAAGTTGTGTCATTGAGATTTTTTACACAGTCTATATAAAAAATATATTTTAACGTAATGGACACAATCGTTAATAATGACATAATGCTGCACCTTAAACCTTTCCATGGTGAAGAACCAGATTCACTGGAAATCTACTCTCTTATGTTATTCACCAGTGGGCTCTCGTTAGGAAAATTCGGAAAAAGCAACGTCTGTTGCCCCAGACATTAACCAAGCTTTCATGTGTTTGCATGTGAATTTCAAAACTTCCCGCTTTCAGGCTCCACCGATCTCTCATTTTTGTATCGGTAGTTTCTCATCAGCTCGCATTATCATGACATGTGTAAAAGGTGTTCCTTCTGCCCCATTCTCAATCAACTTTGGTGTGCTTCATGGTTCGATTTTGTCTCCAAATGTCAATGACCTTCTTGCCACTACATCCAATAATATCTACTCCTATGCAAACGATATGCTCTTGCATTGCTCTCTGTCATGCAACCTAGACACTATTAGATAGACCTGCATTGATTCCATGAACGGAGACTTTGTGAGTATCCTCAAGTTTGTGCGTGTAGGTGTGTGGTGGGTAGGCATACAATTTTGTCACTTTTAACAGCACTACATATATCAGTGAAACACGATCGCATCATACCTCTGCTAAATATGAGTGACAAATCAATCTAAATGCCGAACCCTCGCTATCACTGATAATCACTGCTGAAGTTACATTCTAAACTTAGATAGGACCGCATTTCAAAGACTGATCCTTTTCTTTCGGGTAAGAAAATATTTCAGACCTTAACAGTTGCTAACACTGTATAAGGCTTTAGAGAGGCCCAGTTTGAAATACTGCTCCCACATCAAGAACAGTACAACTAATAGATATACATAAATTGTGGACCGCATTCAGAGAAGAGCCACTAGACTCTTTGGCATTGACTAAAGTAATAGTGGCGTGTTAATGTCTGACCCACAGGTGTGCTGTCTCCCACCTCTCTCTTTTTTCTATCGTGACGATAATGATCCTTTTCTCAATAAAACACTTGACTTTATTCATTTTACAATAGAAACATTTAAAAAATGGAAGCTTGTAAATTCAAACCATCTACGTTAGAAACTACTGCTTGTTTCTGTAAATATGAAATATATTAAACGTATTTTATAGGAGGCGAATTGTTTGAGTCGTTAAAGTGGTATTTGTTCCGGGGTCGATAAAATGTCGAAACAGAAGCTTTGCGGTATTTGTTACGGCTCTTTGCATTCTGTGTTAAATATCACCATGGCGCACAATAGTGGTAGATTTAATTCTTTGCTTACTTTAACATCACTCACTGGCATCTTGGGTAAAGTATAGGGTCCACTCAGTTTTAACCATTCAGGTTAAGTCACTGTTTCAAGGACACCCTTTTCACTCCCAATCACCAGACTTGAAAGCTCTGTAAATGGCTGTAGGCTCTGCCTTATCTCTTGAGTGAAACGTACAGAAAAGGGGTTACTATCAAATGGTCAATAACATTTTAATGTAAGTAACACTTGAAATTTTAAATAACTTGTAGGAATTATTAGTGTTATAAATCAGTAATATAAACTGTATACTATATACGCGCGCGTGTGTAGGTAGCGCCATTTTAAATGTATGGGCTATCATAAAAATAGTATCTCTTTTGCAAAAGAAAATGAGTAAATATTGAATATAATGCTTCCATTTTTAACTATTTGGTTGTTAGATAAATTTGACTTCTTATCGTGAACAATGAAGGAGAACATATTCTCAACCGATTTGTTAAAACTGTTGATGAAAAAATAAGCATTGACATAAATGGTAAAAAACGCAAAATTATCAGGCAACCTAATATTAATTCGATGTTGGTCCCGTGTGAGGAAAATTTGGTCTTGGTGCTGTATGGTACAAGTACCAATTTCCCGAAAATACGATGTTTTGCTTCCTTCTGATTCTGATTCTGATAAATTAAGCAAAGAGTAAAATGTCTGAAATTATTTCTATCTTTGGCTCAGCACAATGACTTTTTAAGACAGAGGTGTGTTAATTTAACTGACGTAGGGCTTGACTGTAATTCATTTTACCGACCCTTAAATGTTCAAACAAAGCCAGTGCCGCAAAAACAAAGAAGGCAATTTTGTGCAAGACTATGGATTTTTCCACCCTTATCCACCCTTATTAAACATCGTTTTAATCATTTCTCTGTATGTTGGTGAATTACATACCGTGGAAAGATGCGATGCAGTTGGCCATTTTGTCCATTTCTTCACACAAATGAAGGAAGTACCCCACACGCAGTGAGCTATGTTAAATAAGTGTGGTATTTCAAGCACAATACAAACACAGATGTACCTGTAACGGAAAGAATATAACACTGATTAATTTTCTTATCGAATTTTAAAAACTCTTTCTATACACCAACAATATTTCAATGTAAAAGGATAAAGTATTTCAGTTCGTAACTCACTTCTTTAATTACACTACTGTGATATTGCATAGAAGAGTCTAATTCATTAATTATCGAAAGGTGACAATATTTAATGCTAAACGTTACTTAATAAGGGAGAACTGTTAAATGTGGTTTATTATGCAAAATTGTCTATCTGGTCATCACTAAATCTCTACTTTTCTGTCTTAAGTTAATCCTTTCAACGATATTTAAATACAGACTAAATCCGCTCTAAGCAAACTTAATGTAGATACACAATAACTAGTTTTAGGTAGAATATCAGAATTTCGGGGTTAACATTCCCTTTAGAGGGTGTTGGTGGTATGAGTAAAGGTGGTGTTGGTGGTGATGTGATGGTGATGGAAGTGATATTGGGCAAGGATGATAACGGTTGGGATGATGGCAGTGATTATGGTGATATTGAAGTTGAGGCTTCTAATGTGGGGCAGTGGTTATGATGATTTGATGGTGGTGGTGGTGGTGGTGGTGGTGATAATGATGATGATGATGATGATGAGGAGGAGGAGGAGGAGAACCAGAATGGTGAGATTAATGTTGTTAGTGTTGATGATGATGATGCCTACAGTGATATACATAAATAGTGTAGTTGGAAGTTATGGATTTAGCGGCGCTAGTAAAGCTACATAGTATGTGTAGTGGAGGTAGCAGTGGCAGAATCGGTACTGGTTATGATGTTGGTACCTATGACTTAGGGTTTTCTCTATGCAGCATAAAACGAGCTAAAAAAGTGCGAATGCTTCTGCCTACTCGTAAGCAGAAACACTCACATGCATAGCACGCCCAACCACTGGCCTTACATCAGTGCTTATGATACATACATACATACATACATACATACATACATACATACATGCATACATACATACATGCATACATGCATACATGCATACATACATACATATGTATATATTGAAAATATGACTGTGAAAGTGTTTATTGTAATGGATGAACGTAATTGAAAATATGCCACCTGTACAACCACATAGAGACATACATGCATAAACCGGTGTATTAGTGTGTGGTGTGTAAGTATGTGTAATATCTGCGTGTGTGTATGTGTGTATATATAATTTTCTGATAACGTTTCTTGCACGTTAATACAATGTTTTATATATATACATATACATAAACATATACATATATATATATATATATATATACATATATATATATGTATACATATATAAATACATACATGTAATAATTACATGTATATATGTGTATATTGGTATGTTTACATACATACGTATATGTCTGTGTGGAGAGAGAGAATGAGAGAGAGAGAGAGAGAGAAAGAAAGAGCGAGAAAGTGATACAGAGATAGAGAGAGATGTACACATACACATAAAGGCGAACATACGTGCGTACATACATATATATTTACATACATCCATAAATACGTACATGCACATATAGATAGAACAATTGCACACTATTTGGCTCTTTGGAGACTTCATTGTTGAGAAATTGAAGCATTTATAGGATGTCTAGACTGTTAGAGACAATATGTTTGAATAGCTGTCCCTTGGTATATTTTAATAAAACGCAAACAAATAAAAACACAAGAAACACATGAAACACCATCACCAAACAACAACAACAACAACAATAACAACAACAACAACAACAGCGAGGACTTCGATAACAATATTTACAACAACTACACAAATAACCACACCGAGATGAACATCAATAACCATTGTAGGAACTGCATAAATATCAACAACAACAACACCAACACCACCAACAACAACAGCAACAACAACAATCGCGCCAATTACAAGTAATAAAAGCACCACAACAAATCAGAAAAAAATAGTCTCCTGCTGTTCACTCGATCTGCTGGAAAGAGCAGTCAAATCTTTTCTCACTCGAATCCCTTAGGTAAGCAGATATAATGACAATGTAGTTCTGGAAGTACTCCAAATAGACAGGATAGTCGTTAAATCAGTGCTGACCTGGAACCGAACATTATTATTATTATTATTATTATTATTATTATTATTATTATTGTTAAGGCGGCGAGCTGGTAGAATTGTTAGCGCGCCGGGAAAAATGTTTAGCGATATTTCTTCCGACTATAACGTTCTGAGTTCAAATTCCGCCGGGGTCGACTTTGCCTTTCATCCTTCCGGGGTCGATAAAATGAGTACCAGTTGCGAATTGAGGTCGATAAAATCGACTACTCCCTCTCCCCCAAAATTCCAGGCCTTCGTGCCCAGTATAGAATGGAATATTCAAAGTAACTAAATGACCAAGAAAAATAATAAATGCTCCCCCCCTCACCAAGTTGCTGGCCTTGTGCCTAAATTAGAAACAATCATGATAATTAAACTTTTAAAGTAATTATTATGAATGTTTAGCATTTTGCGTAATTAACAATTAAGTTTCTGTTTTTATAATTAAAAAGAATCAATAATGTGGGGTTATCGTAAGCTAGGTATACATACATCCATACATGCATGCGTACATACGTATATTACTTGTGCTGCTCAGACTCGTGGGTCATCTATCGGCACTGCCTACGACCCCTTGAGCGATTCCAACAGCGTTGTTTTCGCATCATCCTTAACATAACTGAGTGATTTTGTTACTAACTTCGAGTTCCCAGAGAAGGCGAACGTCAGCAGTATCGATCGAAGCAACTCTGCTGAAGATACAGCTGGGCAGGACACGTCACCAGGATGGAGGGTCATCAACTTCTCAAGATCACACTGTATGGCGAACTTTCCTCTGGTCGCCGTGATAGAGGAGCACCAATGAAGAGGTTCAAGGACTCAAAGAAATCCCTTGGCGCCTGTGATCTGTTCTTGCCGCTGACCGTGAAGCCTAGCGTTTCTCTTTGAAGACACCCGCAGGATCATACTTGCAGACCAGAGAAATAAGAGAAAAACAACGACACTATAACCTACCTTCCCATGCAGCCTCTGCGGTCGTGTCTATTTGTCCCGAATATCGAACACCTTGGGCATCAGTAAACTTACAACAGACTTAGTCATCCTCCTCTGTAAATTCTAACTCGCTCCCGAAGCACACACACACACATCTGTGTATATGTATGTGTGTGTGTGTGTGTGAGAGAATGTTTTTGTTCGTCAAACTAGAATAAAGACTAGCATACAATGAGTATTTGTTTATTTATGACTATTTAGTTTCTTTCTTTTGACTTTTCTAATTACTGATTAAAACGGATAAAATTACACACACACGCACACACACACACACACACACACACTCGAACCAGTATAGAAAGGAATTAATGAGGGGAAATTCACAAATAGGGCGGAGTTTCTGTGGGAAATGTGACAAAAGCCTTTTGTGTAACTTAATTTTAAATAAGTTGTTATATAACTATCTAACCACAAAAATCTATCGGAAGCCTTTTAAAATTCTGAAGACTAGTTGTTGAGCAATTTCTATATTAAGTGCTGAGAAAGAAAGCTAACAAAAGATAAATTTCGGCTCGTTTTATGTGAAATGAAATTATTGTATTATTATATTATACTCTATTACAATATTATATTATTATATTATATTGTATTACATTATTTTATTATATTATATATTATTATTACTATTATATTAAAAACAATTACGTTATAAATCTACAAAAGTAAAGAGTAAAAAAATGGACAATGAAAAAGAGAAGAAGAAAAAGGAAACCAATAAATAAATATTCAAAAAAACAAAGAAACACAAACAGTCTATTGAATTATACATCACGACAGGAGAAACTGGTATTCGCCCCTAAAAAGTTTTGAGTCACCACAAGACACTCAGGGCATTACCATGGGTAATTGCGAGACTGAGGAGCTGGTACAACTAGACATCCTCCCAAGATCAGTGAGATGGGACCAACAAACTTAATGACAGAAACCTGCGGTCCAGCACCCTGCAATGTTTTAAAAACCATAATCTTAAAAATATAATTTACCAAAAGATTACGGTATTTCAGCGCTTTATTTCGTTCTGCTATTGATGCAGTAACCCTAATTTCCACCGCCGCAGCAATAAGGCATGTGATGAAATAAATGAGTCATCAACAGGGACGTCCCATAAGAAGCATCTGCCCCAAGCACAAGAAAATATTGAGTGCATCAAGCCTCATTCCATCATCTCTGGACAATCCCATAGGCTCCAAAGCTGAGGGGATGTTTACTTTGGCTAGGGTTCGCTTAATAATTAGGTTTATTTCGCTGAGGTGACCAATGCAACATGCATTCAGTCGACATGACAATCCATGAAAACCTCCGGAATCGAAAGGCACCTCATTTCCCCGTATACGTCAGCTCCGACTCTGAGGGCGATGGCTATGTGGAGTTTATCCAGGCTAAGTAAGCTACCGATGTTTGCCAAGATCACAGCATCAACTTAGTCTCCACTGGCACTAACAGAAAGTAGAGTACTGATCAAATTATAAAAAAAAATTTTAAAATGTGCTTTGATTGTAAATTGTCCTAAACTCTGAGTCAATTTTCCCTGCTCAGGAACTAACAATCCAAGTCCCCTCTACAGTTGTATAGCCTCAACCACCTCCTTTTTGGAGCTAGTTCAAGTTGGAAAGAACAAGATATTACCCATAAAAGAGGATTAAACATGAATGAAAGAAAGGAAGCAAAGAAGAGATAGAGAGGAGGATTTATACAAGCCCAGACACCCGAATCGTTTGGGTAACGCTGTCTGAACATATGATAATTAAATCAGCTTAACATTGAGCAAGCTTTATGGTTTCTCATGAATTAAGTTGCCAAAGATTTGCAGAGATAGCAAGAATCTGAACGAGGGATTAGGTCCTAGAATGTAAATTAACTTAGGAACATATAAATAATTCCTAAGAATAATAGTAAAAAACAAAACTTGATGGGGCTTAGTTACGTCGATATTTCTGAGTAATTATTTGAGGTTAAAAAAAAGGTGAGTTCGAAAGCAAGATCGGAAATCGGGGCTTCAAAGGAAATCCATGCTGGTGAGATAGGGACCATGATAGAGGGGAAGTATTTGCTGACTACATTCACCGTAACCTGATATTATGAAGATGAGAGGGTGAGTATCCAAAGTTCACACTTGGAACCACGTACTAAGTTTCTCAATTATTATATTTACTGTAGAGAGGATCTTATCGAGGGAGCCTTCTAAAAACTCATCATCGAGATACCAGATGTTCAATTCCAAATTAGACTCCAGCCTAGCGATATTATAGATATCCTGTACAAATAGTGCAGAACCTTGTGAGTCGCTCTGTTAAACTCTTGAGGTAGAAAGAAAGCGCTTTTCCTCAAAGGGCAGATAAGAGTTGAGTCTGCCAAGCAAAGTAATAGAACTCTAGAGCTCTCTCTCTCTCTTTCACCGAGTTGAGAATGATATCATGTCTGACTGATTTAAGGACATTTTTTAAATCGAGTTTTAGAACTACCCTTGGGTCTTATCTGGAGTACTTACAAATGTCCTTGTGACATGTACAGCTGCTTCGCAGCTCATTCTAGTACCGAGCTAAACGGGTGCAACTTCCGAAGAGAAGGTTGGGGGACATATGACAAACACTATCAAGGTGAGGCGCCATAAAGTACACCTGTTTTACTCAGTGTAATACTGAGATCCTCGATCAATTAAGAAGAAAGTATCCATTTACTACTATCCAGCCCTAGGTGATTGTTCGTAGTGATCTGGATTTACGGGCAACATAAGACCAGTCCCTACTAAGATAATAAAGTTTGAGGACTACCACCATTAGGGTAGGATATCACCATTAGGTTTAAGAAGATCGAGTAGCTTAGCACCGAAGAACAGAGGATAGGATAGTTTTAGAAGAAAATTTGTTCACGAACTGCGTGTGACATTCTAAAAGCTCAAGGCCAGTGTTGCCAGATACAGGAAGGTGCTCTCTTTAAGATCTTCGGATTGAAAAGCATGAATTCCAGGACCAGAAGGAAACGAAGTGATCATCTGACATTATCTAGGGTAAAGGCTGGTCTTATGTAACCCGATGATTTGGGTCATGGCAAATAATCATCTGGGTTGTGGGTGGCAGATGGATGTTTTCTTAACAGATTGAAGGCCTCAGTATTATATTGAGCAAGAGACAAAAGAAACGAGAAAGCGAAGTGCTCCTTAGATGTTATAATGGCTGTATTAAAAGAAAAGGTATGTGTCGTATGAGAATGTATTATGTTACAAGATTAGAGAAGATATTTTTATGTGAGAATTATTGTATGTTAGCAGAAATGATTAAAGGAAATTTAAGATGCAATTGTAGTTAGGACTGTGGAATCTAATTTGATAACAAATTGAGAGTATATTATTGTTTACAGATTTAAAGTTTTCGAAGGAATGTTTAGCGTGCCATTAATCAAGATTAGTGAACTGATAGGTATGATTTATAGTATGTTAAAGGTAAGAATGAATTGTAAGAAAAAGAGTTATGTAGAAAATGAATAACTACTGAATGAATGTAAAATGAAGTAAGCTTAACCTAGTATTAATAGAAATTGCATGGTTAAAGGTGATATACTAATAGCAGCTCCTTGTATCGGAAATTAAATAAAGTAAAATAAAAACGGGGAAGATAATTTTGTGTTGATTACAATACGGAAATATAAAGACAGTAAATTAAGTATATAAGTAGTAATGAACGATAAAAATCAACAGCAGTTAAGAGGACGCGCATGTAAAGTGTATTGGATTCACGCTCGGATGGAAATAAAGAAGGAAAAATAAGTACATTTAACGTTTCGGGAATAGCCTTTCGTCGGTAAGGGAAGAGGGAAGAATCCGGTGGAAAGGAAAAGTTAGAGGAACGCACGTGTGGATCGCATGGTGAAAAGATGGCGATTGACTATCTGCGTCCTTCCGACGAAGATTTGGAGTACCTGATTCCTGGATTTCCCTAGATCGGACTACGCTACCCTTTGAATTACCTCGGATTACGTCGATTTTTGTACCTTGATTGTAAATTAAGTTTATAACCTTAAAACAAGGTGGTGCTATTAAGTTAGACACGGCCTGGGACAATACTGGCCGAAACATATCAAAGGTATCAAAGTTATAACCGTATACATAAATTAAAGATGCTACGTTATATTTTAAAGGAGGAATTTGCATGTTCAGCTAAATTGTTAAATGTTTAAAGATTAAATTGTAGGGGTGGGCTGTAAAAATAGTTAGTTTTCATGACTCGTTTTAAGATATGGTAAGTGGTTGATGTGACGTGTTTTCCGACAAAATAAATTAAACACATTAAAAAGGGAGTTAGAATAATAATAATAATAATAATAATAATAATAATAGAAGAATCGTTTAGTAAATTAATTAATGAAAATTCCAAACCTATCTCAAAATCTACTGTTTTACACATATGCACACACATACACTTACATATACACATTCAACTACACGTATTCATTTACCATTACAATTTTTTAATAAGGGTTCTTTCATCATGTATGGAAAACTGCGATAACATTAACTGCAATTTTAATTGATGTGTAACTGTATTTTACACAGAAGCACGCACACACGCGCGTGCGCAATAACAGACATAAGCAAATGTGTATGTGTGCGTGTGTGTGTGTGTACTTTCGTACATATGGAATTCTGAGCCATCACTTTCCCACCTACAAATGTAGGCTTCACAATGTATTGAGCACTATTTTATTACGTGCTTGTACCCCCCCTCTCTCTCTCTCTCTCTTGTATTATATATACATGCATACACACATATGTGTATGTACATATAAAAATACATGCATGCATGCGTGCGTATTATATATATATATATATATTGATGCATAAGCGCGCCAATTCATATTACTCCAATAAAACACCCTGTAAATATTTTTCACTATCTTTCGAAAAGACTTAATTTTCTTTACCATGCAAAGTGACCACTTCTTCCATTCGCTCGTTCCTGGTCGATTTACATCCAAACTTCTTGTGATATCAGCAGCTATTATATATTGGGTGACTGAACAGCTGTCTTTAATTCAACAGTGACTGGTGGGGTCACAAGTCACTGAAACGTCTAAATATTATGTGAGCTAAATTGTGATAAATGGTCTAGAATTGCTTTACATGGTATAAATGAGGTTAATACTTCCTCTCCCTTTAATTTACAAAGACATCTATTGACAGCGCATGCACTCTGATTAACTATAATCACACACACACACACACACACACACACACACACACACACACGTATGTGCGCGCATGTTTTCACTTTTTAGTTTTACTAACACGAATACATAAGAAGTGGAAGTGGAGCATTTGGAGATAACATAATTAGAGAGAAAGTCTCTTTGCAGCAATATTTGTACATTCTAAGAACATTGGGCGATGTCTGGTAAATGTTGTTTGCAGAAATTAAGAAAGATCTATAAGAGAGATCTGGAAACGTTGTGCCAACGTATTCTGTCAACACAGCAAAATACTATAGATACTGGGCTTTGATAACAATTTCGATGTGTTCAACACTGGAAGCTGTGTGAACATGTAGTTCTGTTGAATGTGAGTATTTGCCAGAGTGTCAGTGCTTACACACGCACATCTTTCCATACACAGCGATAAACAAACACGTGGATATGTCCTCATTATCAAATAAGATAGTCATCGCTGTAATTTTTATGTGATGGTCCTGCGTTATTTATGCGTCATGTGATAGGTAATTACTCCCATTCTCCGGAAATGTAATTTTGTTTTGTTAATGGTACAAGCACGGCTATGTTGCTAAAAAGTTCAAGTCATAATCATATGGTTCCGGATAAGATCTTACCGCATGAGACCTTCAGAAAAGTGCCCTTGACTTAATACACCGTGTGTGGAATCTAGACAATGGAATCTGTGGGAAAGCCAGTCGTCTTAGTTCCTTAAAAATTAACAAAACAAAATAGACATAACAGCCTACCACATTCTGTCTGTCTCGCTAAAGGGTGTACGCATACAAAAACCCGATATCTTATTGTCCGAGAAGAAATGTTTATATGAGCATTTTTTTAATGTATTTATGTTTTTCTGTAATTAAACGTACATCAGATCCAGGGTTAACGAACATAACAACATCAGCGGTAGCAACACTTCAAACCCACAAATACGTAAATACGTCGGTTCTGCTGGAACTCATTTCAAGCGACAACCACAGGTCCCCCGTTTAGGATACCGGAAAGGCGCAACATCACGTCCCTGGCCAGCCACATATGACACTTAAAAGACGAACGGATCCCATATATAATCAGATGGAAATTCCTCGAGCAGTCAGGGGTGCACATTAATGGGAGTAAACGTTGCAGGCTTTGCCTGACAGAAAGGGCTAGAATCCTAAAGAACTTGCTCGACCCAGGGACCTTTTTAAACACTCGGAAAGAGATATGCAGACAATGCTCCCACCTCAGACGCTTTCTATTGGAAACATGGGATGATTCACTCGGCTAACAGCCTGAACTTCGGTTTTAGAATGGGAATCGATGTAAGGGAGATAATACACTACCACCCGAGGAATCTTTGTTTACGAACGTAACTGACCACAACTTTTTCTATCTCTAGTTGAAGGAAGCTTAAGTGCTTACGGCCAGCTGAGTCTGACGAGTCGCCTATACAGCCAAGCGCGTTATAGGTGCAAAATCAATGGTCACTCTCTGACCGGCCTTAACAGTTTACTGAAACACACACACACATTATATATATACACACACACACATTATATATATATACACACACACACCTATTAATTTGCTTGATTGCCTCATCGTAGCCTCCTATGCTCAAGTCGAAAAACAATTAGTTTTCCGTCTTAACCCAGGGTGAGTTATAAAATAGAAGGGACTTTGTTGAGTATATTATTATGCTTGTCTGTTGGAATATCTTTGCAAACTTCGGTGATTTTATTAAAAAGGCTTTCCGAT
>JAOPUL010000002.1:2537446-2551731 GCA_027564515.1 Octopus rubescens | reverse complement strand
CACACACACACACACACACACACACACACACACACACACACACACACACACACACACACACACACACATTAATTTAATAAGATACTATTATATATTAACAGGAAAGACTATTTAAAACCGAAAAGGAAGATATTTCATCACATAAATGTGATACAAGGGTGCCAATGGACACCAATATTGCTAGATATAAGAGTTAGACTCTCGGTAACCTGTTCAAGATACATTTGTACAAATTTGGATTTAATCTCCCGATGGCTAGGCGAGAAAAACGCCGATCGTACAACACACAGTTAAAATGTTTTAGGTATATAAACTGCAATATGCAACAATTATAAGTACACTAGGGGATTCAAATACTATATATTTCTCATCAGTCACGGGCCTAAGATGTACAAACGCGTTTTCGCAATAAATTTTAATTTATATAAAGAAACACACGGAACGAACGAAAAATACACACAGTGCGCGTTACCACAGCCTCTTCAGTTAACGTAAAAAAATCATAACAATTTCACACCATTAACGTTAATATTGTTCAATTTTGGTGAAGTCAGCGGGGTAAGATAACGACCACTGGGCAGTGACAACGAACACGAGACAGACGAAAAACAAACAAAATTAAATAAGTGTACAATATACAAACAAAATCAAAAATAAAAATAAAACATTATACAAACCAAAATTAGGGCCTACCGTCTAACGACAAGGTGGTTGATGAACGAACGGGGGACAGACAAAGACAACTCAACAGAATGTGGACATACAAACAAACTGAAATGAATATACAAAATACATCCTTGCGGCTTTAAAGACGAGACGAATAGACAGACAAAACCAAATCGACATAATGTGGAAATACAAACAAATTCACATGAATGTACAAAATATAGCTTTGCAGCTTTAAAGACGAGACGAATAATTGGTGAACGCAAGGGAGGAATATCCTGAAGTATTTGAAAAAACCTCGAAGTCAAGAGAAACATGACCGGACTTGTTACTGGATTGACACGAAAGGGAACCAGATTACATGACACTAGAAGTGGTAGTCAGAGGGAGAGTGAGGCGAAAGAGAGAGACAGATAGTAACACAGAGGAAATGTTGGAGAGGGCGAGAGACAGAGAGACAGACAGATAGACGCACAGAGGACATGTTGGAGAGGGCGAAGACAAAGGGAGAGAAGTCGCACAAGATTATTCACTGAATGGTCAACAAACGAGAGAGAGAGAGAGAGAGAGAGAGAGAGAGAGAGTGTGTGTGTGTTGCGTAGATAAATATATTTGCAATTTATGTAAAGAAACAAACAGAACGAACGAACAATACACTCAGTGCGCGTTGCCACATGCGCGTTACCAATGATATTTTACCAATTATATATTTCAAATAAGTTCGTTGTTAATATTATCTTAACAAAGAAGAGTTATAACATTTAACTGTTTGTTGTTTTTGATTTAAATGTTTCTGTGTTTATATTTTTAACATAAATATTCTCCGTGTAGTCTTTAGGTTTCTATATCCTTTACTTCCATATAGTTATCCTATATCGTGATTACATTTATTTAACTAACACGACATCTGTCAAATAAGCCTGCCTTATAAATTATTGACTTCTTTAACCTACTACTCCAATTTTCCCCTATGATAATACCTCATGGTAAGTGTAACTTTGATAATTTTTTCCATCCTACTCGAAATTATTTTTAATATGTGATAATCCTTGAGTATTATAGTCCTCTGAATATAAGTTCTATCTCTAATCTTACCTATACATATATATATATATATATATGTATATATATATATGTATATATGTGTATATGTGTATATATATATGTGTGTATTTGTGTGTGTGTGTATATATGTGTATACTTGCATATGTGTATGTATGTATGCATGCATATTTATGTGTATGTATATGAGTATGTGTAAGTTTTATGAATATGTATGTATAGATATGGGTGTATACACATTATGTACTCATATGTATAGTTAAGTGCATATTACTGCAATACTATAGAAATATTTGAGAAAATTATTTCTTTATTTTATTTATTTTTTATTTTATTTTATTTTTTTACTTTATTATTTCTTTATTTGTTTAATTGTTTCAATTTATTCCAATAATTTATGCACTCATAAGTATAATTTGTGCACATGGTTTATGTAATTGTTTTCTATGAATTAAATATGTCTGAGAAGTTCTAATCCGTTCATATGAAATGCTAAGCAGCACTCTGTTTTCATCTCCTTTAAACTTTATATCTTGGGATATATTTTTTTTAGTAATATTTCATTTTTATTGATTTATTTATTTACCTCCTGAAGAGTCCACTATTTATAAACCTTACTTGTATGGTACCATATAATATATTTTGGGGCTATTAGCCATTAATGGTTTGCTACTTGGGGTGGCCAAATAGTGGATGAAACGTACGTAGAGGACCTTCTATATATCTTCTTATATATTTTTAAAGTATTATCTATTATTTGTTCGATGGAACTATTAATATCAGCATTAGGTAATGTATTTCTCATCTTATTGCTCCATTTTTTATTCTTTCTATAAATATCCTATAGTATTGTAACTTTATAATATTGGTTAATTGTTTTTCTTAGGTTTTGATTATTATAATTTCTAGTGTATTCTAAAATCTTTTAATGGGATAATATCTGAAACATTGGTGAAACAATATCTACGTACTTAACCCCTCATACTGTATATATATATATATATATATATATATATATATAATGCATGTGTTTATATGTCTCTGCTTTTATGTCTGTGTTCATGTCCCATAGCTCAGCAATGCAATAAACAGGAATCACTAAAATAGGTATCAGGATTTTTTTTTTTAATAAGAACAGCATGGCCACAATCTAATAACTAAAACAGATAAAGTTGACCTCGGCCGATAAAATAAGTACCAGTTGAGAATGTAATCAACTATAGCCCCTTCACTCTAAATTTCAGGTCTTGTGCTTATAGTAGAAAGGTTTATAATTATTACTGTGAATGTATATAACTGAGAACTGGCTCCTTTAATTTCACTTGTGTCAAATACTTCACAGAGAAAATGCTCAACAAAACTAATTCCCTTCAAGCTTTCCTTTGAATAAAGTTGACCTTTATGAATAAAGACACTTTTTTTTTATTGGACCATAAAGAAATTATTAATGAGTGATTTTACCCATCCCATGTAACTAAATTGTTTAAAATAATAGGAGTTGGAGATTTTTTATAGGAATAATAATATTGAAAAAACTAGCAAAAATCAAAAGAAACATGAAAACCTAGGTCTAGTATTTCAGAAAAAAAATGAATGCAGATATCAATTTGAAAAATAATGTTTAATACTTACTTTCTTAAATGCCACCACCATTCTGGACTAAACCAAGATACAAAAGCAATATTCTCTCGTACATATGTTAATGTCCAAAAAACAAGTAAAACAAGTCCATGGCTTCTTGTAGGTATCGAGGGCAAGGCACAGTGTCTTTCTAAGCATATTAGTTTCATTGTTATAGACCAACCACAAAGGTACACTAGACAAGTGAAGAGCTGATAGCCATAAACAGTGCGACTATCTTCAGCTGTGTCAATCAGTACAATATGAAGAACAGGCTCTAATATCAAGATTGATGTAGCAAGAATCTGAAAACAATAACAAATCAAAATAAGTACAAATAATATCTAACAGTGAGCAGATAGGAAATGGTATGTTACTGATATTTTATTTAACATACCATATTTTCTGGCATACAAGTCAACATAGTATATAGTGTAAACATGTGGTGTAAATATTCAAATATTGTCACTATCTCTCCAAATCCTGCTTCCTTTTACATAGAATTTTTGGTCCTCCAAAGTCACCTTGGTGTCTAAGTCGACCTACCTTGTTTTGGCTGTAAATTCTGGTCAGAAAAATTCATCTTGTATGCCGGAAAATACATCTTGTATGCCAAAAAATACAGTAATAATTTAGATGATGGTAAAACTAAATGTAACTACCACCTAATAATTCCTTCTTCCTAATAATCACAACCTTTGAACCTTCATTTCCAATTAAATCTTTTAATTGATCCAGTAAAATCATTAGCTTCAGTCTATTTTTATACTTTCAAATAGCATCTTCACCAAGACAAACAATTTAGAAATTTAGCATGCTTACTTCAAATTTTCTAATTATAAAAAGAAACAGTTTGATGAAAAGTACCTTTTTTGTTATTATAAATGCAAATTATAAGGAGGGCTACTCATTATTATAGATATTATGAATTCATTAGTTGTTTGATGATAGATCTCATGTTCAACATAAAAAGATATAATGACAAGAAATACAATCTTGCTCTGATTACAGAAAAGTTAAAAGCTGAATAAGGAGAAGGTTGTAAATCTTAAACTCAATTTCAGTATTTTGATTGTTATAATCAACACAGATGAGCTTAATCAGAGTTATGGTGGAAAATAGAAAATATTTACAATAAACATAATAGACTTACTTGTGTAACATATCCAAAATTAAATGGTTTATACTTCTTCTCTACTGAAGTTGAGTACCGGTTGTACATCCATATCTGTATTGCTCCAAAAACAGCAATGATAAAAAATAAAATACTGTTTGTTACAGTATCAATAAAGCAATGATTCAGACCATTATTTCTCCAATAAATATTAATGGCTGATGCATTTTCACAGTACTGCATCATCTTGGATATCTATCAATTAGTTTAGCATGTCAACTTCTGCAAAACATAAAAAAATAAAATATTGTTATATTTTTAATTTTATCCTTTGTTGATAATAATAAAAAAAGAAAATTTACATAAAAATAAAAGCCATCCAAAGAACTAATAATGATATTAGAATTTCAGATTTTTTAATAGTTTCTCACAAAATATCAAAATAAAACTGCAGTTATAAATATTAATTTCTCTTTGAAACATGGAATATATTATTAAATTAGATATATCATAACATTTAGTACAATTGTAAACACAATTTATTGTAATACTGAAGGACGACCTCAGAACGCCGAACCTTTCAGATGAGATGACAAAGGATCAAGATAGTTGGCGCCTTGCTATATTCAAGAAGACCCGCCTGCATTGAGAGTCCTGTGCCTGCTAGGCACGCATGTCAAGAGTCCTGTGCCTGCTAGGCACACGCATCGAAAGTCCTGTGTCTGCTAGGCATGCGCATCGAGAGTCCTGTGCCTACTAGGCAGTCACATCAAGTGGAGCACCCATGTCGAGAGTCCTGTTGCTAAAAGCACCCATGTCGAGAGTCCTGTTGCTAAAAGCACCCGTGCCAAGAGTCCTGATACAAAAAGCACCCGTGCCAAGAGTCCTGTTGCAAAAAGCACCTGTGTCGAGAGTCCGGTGCAAAAAAGCACCCGTGCCGAGAGTCCTGTGCCTCTGTTGAACACTCGTGTTGAGAGTTCTATGCTGGGTGCACACCCACAAGAGTCCTCTGCCTGTTGAGCACCCGCACAGGTCCTGTGTCTGCTGAGCACCCGTGTTGAGAGTCGAGAGTCCTGTGCCAGTGCCACATAAAAAGCACTTATGATGGTGCCACGTAAAAAGCACTAGCGCCGTGAGTCCGGTGCTGGTGGCACGTTAAAGCACCCAGCACACACTGTAAAGTGGTTGGCGTTAGGAAGGGCATGCAGCCATAGAAACCAAGCCAAATCAGACTGGAATCTGGTACAGCGCTCCAGCTTGCCAGCTCCAGTTAGACCATCCAACATATGCCAGCATGGAAAAGGAATGTTAAAGGATGATGATGATCATGATAGCAATGTAAATACATATTGGTTTCCTTCATGTTATACCATCAATTCAAATTATGACTTTATCATGTTGGCCTGAAATATAAAATTTGATAAATTTAAAATATTTAACTGAAAGTAAAATATCTTCCAAAAAGTTGTGACAGTCAGTTATAAAATATTAAAAGTTATTTATGTTTTGTTCTGTTTTTTTTTTTTGACATAGCTCATAAATTATGTTTGGTTCGTTTTTTTGTCATAGCTCAGACTATAGAGCTGTGCTGCTGGAGTTTCTACAGGATACATGTCTGGGATATGTAGCATCGAGGTCCACCATTGCCCATGCAGTAGATCTCCACTTTTTATAATGTTAGAGTGATTCAAGGAAAATACCAATATTGGTTTGGTACTGAGTAGTACAGCAGTAGTTACCTGTACAATTCTTTCACACACACACACACACACACACACACACACACACACACGCCTATCAGAATGCCTCTAGGAGTGAAATACAGGGTTTAATCTCAGACTTTATTCCTTCGATGCTCCTAATAAATAGGTATAGATGTTTGGAAATGAAGGTTTGGAACCAGAACCACATCATCATCATCATTTAACGTCCATTCTCCATTCTGGCATGGGTTGGACAGTTTGACTGGAGCTGGTAAATAGTTATGGACCCTTTTTTTTTTTTACAACAAAAATGCTAGAAAGAAACAGTAAACTTGATCTATACACCTCACCTCTTTATTATGATAAGACTTATATTTTGGAAAAACTGAAAAAACACAGCTGCCTTACCTACTTAAAGAGATAATATTGCTAGCTGTATGTGAATTAACAGATCGTTTTTGCTTGAATATTCATCTGCACTTTTAAACAACACAAAATAAAACTCATTCTAGTGATAAAATTATTCACTCAAAAATGATTTAAACATTAAATTGCAAAATAGTGACCTGATAAGAGGTAACAGCTTTAAAAACATGACATTGCTAAATAGTGTCCTAATAAGTGTTTTGGCAACCATGATATTACTAAATAGTGTCTTAATAAGAAGTGAAAGTTTTAACATGACAATGCTAAACAGTGGTGAAAACACAATGACACTATTAAATAATAAATAATAGATTTTGATTTAAGCACAAGGCCAATAGTTGTGAGGCGATGGGTTCAGTCATTACCATCAACCCCAATACTTGACTGGTACTTTATTTTATCAACTCCAAAGGGATGAAAGGCACAGTTGACTTCAGTGAGACTTGAACTCAGGATATAAAGTATTCAGAACAAATACCATAAAGCATTTTTTTCTGATACCTTAATGATTCTGCCAATTCACTATCTTAAGTTTTAGAAATACCATTTAAACTATAATGTTCTCTAATAGAACCATGACATCTCTGATTGGTGTTTGCCAAGCTGAGAATTAGAACTTACAATAAGAAAGATACTGTAAGAATATTCCAAAATACCAAATCAATCATATATTATCCCTTTAGCATTCACCTGTCAAAATAATGCTTATTTATTCTCATTGTTTTAAATTAATCATGCATTATCTTGTAGCTTTGAGATTTTGATAAGATAGCTGTCAATTTTTTAGAATGATATTGTAGTGTTGGTGTGTGAGGCCACATCTGGCCAGTTTGAACATAAAACAGGTAAAATAGTTTAGCCGGATAGGGTGGGTTTAAATGCTAAAAGGTTAATAAATCTCAAATGAAAATACAACTTTATTCAAGTGTCTTTTTTTTATATATATCATAAAAAGCACATGGCTTAGTGGTTAGGGTATTCAGCTCACGATCATAAGGACACGAGTTTGATTCCTGGTGGCACGTTGTGCCCTCGAGCAAGACACTTTATTTCACATGTTCCAGTCCACACAGCTGGTAAAAATGAGTCATACCTGTAATTCACAAGGGCCAGCCTTGTTACATTCTGTGTCACACTGAATCTCCCTGAGAACTACATTAAGGATATATGTATCTGTGGATTACTCAGCCACTTGCATGTTTAATTCATGAGTAGGCTGTTCCGTTGATCGGATCAACTGGAACCCTCGTTGTCGTAACCAATGGAGTGCAGTTTAAAAGGCATATTATCTTATTTAAAAAATCTTGTTGAAGGAGCTGATAATGAAGTCAGCTAAATTACATGTAAATGAAACTTTCACTATTAGCAGGAAGGGTGCAGCAGAGCTCATTATGGAGATAAAAAAAAAGATAGTCAAATGAAAATGAATCCTGTAAAGAGTAAATGTAGGAAACACAGATTTTATCTATATTTTCTAACTGGATTTGGCATTGTCACTCCATTATTATCATTATTATTACCAATGACAGCTTTATACAAGATGAATTTATTGAGTTACTTCTCTCCACTCACTCTGACTTTTACAAACTTCACTGCAAGTGCTAACTTACTATTAGCAGATATGTGGAGGCACATAGTTAGGGGTGTTGCACTCATGATTGTAAAACTGTGGTTTCAGTTCCTGGACCAGCTGATGGATTGTGTTCTTGAGCAAAACACTTCATTTCACATTGCTCCAGTTCACTCAGCTGGCAAAAATGAAAAATCCTACAATGGACCGGTGTCCCATCCAGGGGAATATATATGCCACAGAATCCAGGAAACCTGCCTTATAAGCCTATGACTTATGAAGGACCTTTGATCTTTTTTTTTTTTTATTAGCAGATATATATTATTGAATGTCCTCTTTAACATCAGCTAATCAGTTCACAGTATGGTGCCACATAAAAATCACTGGCACTGCTGCCACTTAAAAAGCACTGGTGATGTGCCACGTAAAACGTACCTAGTACACTGTGTAAAGTAGTTGGCATTAGGAAAAGCACTCAGCTGTAGAAACCAAGTCAAAACAGACTATGGGACCTGGCACAGCTCCTGGTCTTTCCAGTTCCTGTCAAGCCATCCAACCCATGCCAGCATGGAAAACAGATGTTAAATGTTGATGGGGATAATGATGACTTCACTCTAATACCAGCTAAACTTCTTTCTTTAGCCCACTTTTTATTCTTGTCTATATATTGTGGGTATAATGTCCAAGGTTTTGGGTCATTGTATATGGTAGCAGTTCTTGACTATTTTCCATGGCTTACATCACCTCAAGATTTCAAAATCATTCACATCCTTTTATCTGAAGGCTTAAAAAAAAAAAATCAAAATTGCTTGGATAATGGATAATGTCAGTGTGCATGTACAGCAGAGTGTAAATGACTTAAGAGGAAAAACAGGCATAAGAGGCATCAGTTGTAGTGTGCAAGAAAGAAGACTGCACTGGTATGGTCATGTGATGTGTATGGATGAGGACAGCTGCATAAAGAAGTGCCAATCTCTAATTGTGGAGGGAACTTGTAGAAGGGGTAAACCCTGAAGATGTGGGACAAAGGATCTCCAGATGTTGTGCCTCACAGAAAAGACACATCAAGCCAAGTAAAACTGTGGCCGTCCATGCATACAGGTATGTCTTCTACATCCCTATCTCAACCGAGAGGTCCTTCCCCTTGTGGGATCACCAGTGCTGGTCTCATGTAAAAGCACCCGTGCCGGTGCCACATAAAAGCACCTGTGCCAGTGCCATGTAAAAGCACTCATGCCAGTGCCACGTAAAAGCATTTGTGCTAGTGCGACATAAAGGCGCCCATGCTGGTGTCACATTAAAAGCACCCAGTACACTCTGTAAAATGGTTGGCATTAGGAAGGGCATCTAACCATAGAAACCATGCCAAAACAGACAAATGGAGCCTGGACAGCTCCTGTCAAACCGTCCAACCTATGCCAGCATGGAAAGCAGACATTAAATAATGATTCACACACACACACACACACACATACACACACACACACAATCACTGTATCAACCAGACAATCAGATGTTGTTATACATCGCTGGTCACAATGCACTTGCAATTCTTTCTTGATTGTGCCATTCTTTTCCATCTTGTCCCAAATCCCTTAACTAAATAATCTTCCTATCATTGTGTAAGCCTTCTGAGTGACTATTTCTGATCTCTTCGATGCCACTTGGCAACTGCACAGATCCACCTGTTGTCTATGAACCTTGCAACATGTCTAGCTCAGCGAAACTTGTGCTTTCAGTATTCTGCAATCACAACATTCGCACCACTCTTTTCTCGAAATACATCATTTCAGATATGCTAATGTAATGATATTCCTAGCATGGATCTTTCCATAGCCCTTTGCATCATAGCCAATCAATGTTCTTCCTTCATCGTAGTAGCCCACATCTCACTTATGTATAAGAGCACAGATAGGATGGTGCTATTGAAGAGCCTTTGCTTCGAGCACACCATTTACTGAGGTAACCCCTATGCCCCTTGCCAATCTAAAAATAGAGTGTATATTCACAAGCTAGAGCATTTTGGCTCCTATTTCTAGTAATACAGGCTCTCTATGAGAGCCTTTAATTCATAATTTTGATATATATATATATATACACACTAACATACATATATATATATATATATATATATATATATGCGAGTAAGCACATGAATGCAAAACAAGGTGGAGAAAAATAGCACTTGAGTACCGAAGATAGAGTAATATACTTTAATAAAAGTATATATATATATATATATCGAGAGTTCAGTTGCTAAGAGGTGGCCGCATCGAGAGTCTTGGATTAAAGGTGGGTGGGTCAAGAGAGTGAAGCCTTTCTAGATATACAAAGTGCCAAGGGGATGCAAAATATGATTCTCATGTGTGGGAAGTGTGAAGATATGTACTCGGATGCGAGTTCCCACTCTACATCGCTGTATAAAAGTTCCCCCACCGCTCTGCGAAGAGGGTCCAGGTGCACTGAGTTATGTATAACTATCATTGTACTCTGTATTTGTCTGTCTGTCCCTGGTTTATATGCCCGCCTGCCCCTGGTCTTTGTGTCTAGACTGTCCGGCTGACTAACAGTTCCATGTCCACTTGTCGACGGTCTATATGTATCCCCCCCCCCCGCCGGTCTACATATGTCGTTTGTCCCTGGTATATGTGTACCCCGGTCCTTGTGTCTATCTGTCCCCAATCTATATGTCTCATCCATCCCAGGTCTATATGTCCGTCTGACTACCAATCGCTTGTGTGGTGCCACGTAAAAAGCACTAGTGTCGAGAGTCCAGTGCCGGTGGCACATTAAAAGCACCCAGTACACACTGTAATGTGGTTGGCGTTAGGAAGGGCATCCAGCCATAGAAACCAAGCCAAATCAGACTGGAACCTGGTGCCCCCCCCCCCAGGCTTGGCAGCTCCGGTCAAACCATCCAACCCATGCCACAGCATGGAAAACGGACGTTAAAGGATGATGATGATGATACCTGTCATTGGGATTGACACTTGTGTGACTTTGATTAACTAACTAGGTGTTAATTATGTACCCTACCTCACCAGATATTTTGAGCATCACGCAACTAACCCCGATAGACCTACAGCTTTCCTTCTTTTCATGTCTTTGATCTCTTTATCAACCATACTGCTGTCAACATTAATTACTGGTTCTTTGTAGGGCTAACATTAAGTAGCCCCTCTTTAACCTTTGCATTCACCACATTCAGCAGCCTCTCATAATAGCACTTCCACACCACTTTTTTCTTTTCCATATTGATGGCAAATATACTTTCATCATTCTGGATTCCCTTCTCACCAATGATATCTCAGTACTCTCTTACACATTGTTTCACAATCTGCAACATTTTATGCCTCTGATCCTCACCTTGCAGGACATGTACAAATCTCTTCCTTTCTGCCTCAGCCTTAGCCAGGTGTACCTGTCACACACAGCTGCCCAAACAACCATATGATTCCACTATCATGCTACTTCTTTCAGCTTGGCTGGTACTTTGCTCCAGTCACATGTGTAATCTGTAGTTATAACAAGTTATTTTGTAGAAATTCCCCATTTTCTTCTATGCAGTTTACATATATATATATATATATTTATTTACACACACACACATTTATATCTTTTAATTAGCAGAAAGTTACAAAAGTCAAGTTTTATGCACAGCACTTAACAAAGTTGGTAAGTGCCACTTACCAAAACTATATATGTGTATATATATATATATAGAGATATAGATATAGATATATATATAGATATAGATATAGATATATATGCGAGGCTGTGTGGTAAGAAGCTTGCTTCCCAACCACATGGTTCCGGGTTCAGTCCCACTGTGAGGCACCTTAGGCAAGTGTCTTCTACTATAGCCTTAGGCCAACCAAAGCTTTATGAGTGGATTTTGGTAGACAGAAACTGAAAGAAGCCCATCGTATATATACATACACATATATATACATATATATATATATATGACATATGTTAAAAGAACCAAATATTATTCATATATATATATAGGCACAGACCTGACTGTGTGGTAAGAAATTTGCTTTCCAATCACATGGTATCTGGTTCAGTCCCATTGCATGGCACCTTGCGCAAGTGTCCTCAACTATAGCTCTGGGCTGACCAAACCTTTGTGAGTGGATTTGGTAAACAGAAACCGAATAACGCATGTTTTGTGTATGTGTATACTCATAGACACACATATATGTATATATATGTATGTATGTATATGCATATGTGTGCGTATTACTGTCTCCTTGCCTTGACATTTCATGATTGTTGTAAATCAGTGTCACCATCATGCAAGTACAATCTTCTATGAAAACATAAACAAGTGAGTATTGGTAACATGAAGGGCATCTAGCCATAGAAAACTTGCCTCAACAAAATGATGTTGTCATTATTTTTGTATATATTAAACCTAAATGTAGACTTGGATAGTCAGAACAAATCAACAGAATAAAAAATCCAGCACCAAGTAAAACTTAAACCCACATCACATGGAAAACAACTTGGTACATTTGCTAAATGTGTTACTATCTTTCAAGTAATTTTCCCATCAAATATATTAACATAAAATATCTACCAATTAATTTATTTTTTTAAATATTTTCATTTATTCAAATTTACAGATCGGCCTCACCATACAATGGCTTTATGATACTCAATCGCCTTGAACCAAATAATCTTATTGAACCAATCACCAAGGATTTAGAGTTTCAGCTTCATGATCCATTTTTACTTTACCGGACTGTCAATGGTATGTTCTATCTTCCTTTTTAGTTGCTTATACTTGTACTAATTACTAAACCTATGGTAAATTGACTCTACTGTTGACTGATTGATTTAACCATTAGATGGATTACTTACTATGGCAATTAACTGCACTGACTTTTGAATGTCTTGTAATTTTATATATGTATAGGTTGAATGGTTGGGTGATTGACTTAACTTAATAGTGAATGTTGTAATGATTTATTGAACTGGCTGCTGAATGCTAGAATAATTGCTGAACTGGCTACTGCATGTTACACTTGGCTTGACTGGTCATTAAATACTTTGTTATTCTTGTTATTGTTTAGACCTGGACCAAGGAAACCTATGATAAAAGACATTCCAACCATGAACATCTGGCTTTTGTTTTTAGTTTTGTTGGTTTTTGGAGGATTTTTTTTTATCCAAATTGTATCTAGGACGACATCCTCCATTATTTTCCTCTTTTGTTTTTTAAGACAATATGGATAGAAACGATAAGGTGAGAATTGTGGTTGAATGACCAAGTAAAGGCTCCCTCATTGGTTTGTTAAATGCTTTGTTATTTGTAATGGCAGCATTAGTAGGAGAGGCTTCTTTGGCAAACAAAGGATAGCAGCATAATAGAAATGTTGGAAATTTAACAATTTTCATTTGATAAATATTTAGCTGTTATACATTTTAATAGGCCCATTTATTACTTTTATTATAGCTATTCTATATCTCATGAACTATCAGTTTTATATCTTCTTAAATGATCTGCTTTGGGTGGATAAAACTGCCAATATTTCAAAAGCTAGGAATTTCACCAAAACATATTTTCTCTGCAAGATAGTAAATGTGGGATCAATATATGAGACTGATAATCTGTTTGACTTGAAGTTAACAGATAAGTGTATAGATTTTGATCAAATATTTTGAACATTCTGCATATGTACATACAGTGACCCAAATCCGATACAGATCAAAGATTGTAAACCAATGTTGTTTCTTGACATTTTAAAAGTAAACCATATGATACAAATTTTATCACACATATCATATATTTGACACTCAACTATTCATGATGCTTTCCAATTTTTACAAACAAAAATAGGAAAATCTGAGGGTTTATATCTTTGTGCATGCTAATATTATAAGTTTGCAGCTAATTAAATCTTATTGTTTACATTTCCATCTGTAGCTGTTTCAATTTACTTGCACTGCTAATGCCATTAAGAAAGACATATATTTTACAGCTTCTGTTTCTCTGAAGTTAGAAAGTCAAATCATGTATTTATAAATAATATATCTGCCACTTCAAGTTTCACTTAGTTCTCTATATTTCAGGTAAAAAGTTTGAAGCTTTCATAGCCCAAAATGTTGAAATTTT
>JAOPUL010000002.1:2468171-2480601 GCA_027564515.1 Octopus rubescens | reverse complement strand
CCACGCAGTGGGATTGAACCCAGAACCATGTGGTTGGGAAGCAAGCTTCTTACCACACAGCCACGCCGCGCCTATGTTGATTTGTATTGCGAAAATACGGTATGACCAATCACATTCCAGCTGTAACCATCCAGTTGTTTTCTTATGTGCAAGGAAGCCAGGACCGCAATATCTAATGTGTATTTTTTTTGTTTTTATGGTAGGGTTTGAATTGAGATTAGGTTGCTATTTCTAGCAGGTCAAGCAATCATATAGAAGCTCTCTCATTGGTTCATTTTTGGCTGTACATGTGTTTGTGTTTATGTGTGTGTGTATGTGTGTGTATGTGGACAGGTAACTTCACTCGCATGTGTTATGCATAGCTATTTTTTCCCCTCTGCTGTGCAAAAAGAGAAATCCTATTTATCAAATTGGTTTCTCTTTTCTCACACATTCTCACCCTCATGCACTCCCCCCCTCTCTCTCTCTATCACACTCATTCACCCTCCCCTCTCTCTCTCTCACACACTCTCTCCCTACCTCTCTCTCATGCAACACTATATCTCCTTTCGTCTCTCATGTAACACTCCCCTAATACTCCTTCTCTCCCTCAACACTCCCTCCCTCCCTCACTTATGCAACACTCCCTCCCTCCCTCTCTTATGCAACACTCTCTACCATTCTTACAACTCTTTTTCCTTCTCCCTCATACAACACACACTCTCTCTCTCTCATACCATATTCTCCTCCCCCTCTCTCTTTCTCTCTGACAAAACACTCTCTCTCCCTCCCTCTATCCGACACACAAGGCACTTACTTTTTCCTCCCACATCCCCCCACACCCTCCCACTCCAGTTAACATATTAGTTAAGTCAATCAGCATAATATCTCATTGTCAGGAATGTTAACTTTACTTTGGTGGGGAAATTCTTAGCGGAATAATAACTTAGCACCACCACCACCACCACTATTACTACTACTCATTAACACTGGTACTATCACTACTACAATTACCACCATAACCACTACTACCACTACCATGACTACAAACACCATTACCACCACCACCACCATCACCATCACTTCTATTGCTACTACCATTACCGCTATTAGCTATTTACACTAATACTACTCTTACTACTACTGACTACATACATATACTAACATACTTCTGTACCTAGTTTTATACTACTACTACTACTACTACTACTACTACATAATCACTTTCTGAAAGTAGACCTTCCAATCTCATTGTTGTGAGTTCTTTGAGGCAGTTCAAAACTTTTCCAATTTAATTTCCAAATATGCCAGCTACTTACTTTGGCTTTAAATGAGCTGATGTTGACCAGCTTGAAAAAAAAAAGCAACTAAACCTCCCTCTAGTCATATGCCACTATCTTAAAAAAACAAAAAAACATCCTTAACGGATATGTCTAGAATGAACTAATTAACTAACTAATAATCTAGGAGAGAAAAAAAAAATTAATCCAGGAATGCCTTTTAAACTGTAAACTATTTTCTCCTCTATAAGAAATGTTTAACTTAGTAAAATTAATTTGTCTTGAGTTATGCCATGCTGATAATTCCAAATAAGGATGAAATAGTACTATACATGGCTATCTTCTTCTTCTTCCATGTGGTTGGGAAGCAAGCTTCTTACCACACGCCATCTTTTCAATCATGTAAAACACACGTGTTTTCCTAACCGTCTTCTTTTCACCGGATTTCTCTTTCTCCCTCTCCTCTTTCCGACGAAGGGCAATGCCCGAAACGTAAAACATACTCTTTTTTTCTTTCTTCCTTTTTCCATCCAAGCGTGAATCGAATACATCTACATGTGTGTCCTCTTGACTGTTGTTATTGTTTTTTATCCTATTACTTATTATGCATATATATCTTTATATGTATATGCATATATATGTATATATATATGTATATGCATATATATATATATATATATATATATGTATGTATGTATGTATGTATGTATGTATGTATATGCATATATATGTATGTATGTATATAAATATATATATGTATGCAGGTATGTGTCTGTATGTGTGTGCGTATGTTTGTATGTATGTATATGCATATATATATGTATGCATGTATGTGTGTGTGTCTGTGTGTGTGCGTATGTTTGTATGTATGTATATGCATATATATATATGTATGCATGTATGTGTGTGTCTGTATGTGTGTGCGTATGTTTGTATATATATATATATAATATATATATATATATATATGTGCTTGTCTGTCGGAGTGACAAGGACCATCTAGTCATCCCTAGTAATGACTGATGACTTGCGAGGTGAGTTGCACACCATCAACCTCACTCTCTCTCTCTCACCCATGCCCATCTTCAGTTCAATGGCCAGAATAATCATGATGACTGGTGACGGATGCAGTGGGTGACCAAAATGTCTCACTTGCCTCACCTTGCACTTGGCGCTCCACAATGCGCTGCTGCAGTCACCTCTTCCCATCCCCACTGAACCATGAAGGTTTCTTCCAAAGATTCCACCAGATGCAGTCTTCACATGCATAGGTAGGCAATCCTTAAATGCCAATTAACCCCTAACTAGGACCCTGACAAATCCTACTGTCCCCAGGTGAGAGTAGCCTTGGGGACAGTAGTGGCTAGGAGGTGCTTCCACACATCTCAAAACCCCTGGAACTCTCCAACCAGAATCCCACTCCAGGTTGCAGTCTAAAGTCATACCCAGGACTTATTTATAATGCGTAGTAAATCCATTACCCAGGGGGTAGATTACATCAAATATTTCATTATAATGCAGAGAGACTGAGACCTTTCACCTAGTGAGGCTGGCTGGTTGAATTCTCTGCTACCAAAGTTGTATTTAGTAAAATGTAGTCTTTGTGTGTTGAAGTTATCTATGGTGTAGGTGGTGGTTGTTGTGAATCAGCAAAACAGTTGTATCTCTTACATACTCACCCACCCCTTTTTCTGTCTCTCTTACAACTCTGATGTATATTTTAATGTTTTTCCATACCAAACAGTACTACCTCAGTGTTGGCTCACTATGTAAGCCAGCAATTTCGGGGGAGGGACCTATTTTATTAACCCCAAAAGGATGAAAGGCAAACTCTGTGGAATATGAACTCAGAACGTAAAGACGGACGAAATGCTGCTAAGCATTTTGCCCAGCGTGTTAATGATTCTGTCAGCTCACTGCCTTAATAAATAATAATAGTTTCGGATTTAAGCACAAGGCCAGCCATTTCTGGGGAGGGATTAAGTCGATTACATCACCCCCAGTGTTCAACTGGTACTTATTTTATCGATCCCTGAAAGGTTGAAAGGCAATGTCAACCTCAGCGGAAATTGAACTCGGAACGTAAAGACGGATGAAATGGCGCTAAGCCATTTTGCCCAGTGTGCTAACGATTCTGCCAGCTTGCCGCCTTACTCTGTAATTGAGCTGCTGTTTGGTCGTTCTATTTACTTGGCAGCTAGATTTCCCTTAAATTACATTCCACCTATGACGTATTGGACAATATAGTCCTAGGTAGGCAATACTCAAGGGAAGGACACGGCTGTTGGTTATGGTTGAGATGCTTCCTAAGGTCTCCTTAGGAAAACTGTTTTATAGATTTCAAAAGAGAAAATGTGGGTCTAGTAATCAAAGGATCAGAAGTTTGGGTCTTGTTTGGAATCAGTGCAATCAAAACCACATATTCTCTCTCAGTCAGACTTTGTGCATGTATGTGCATGAGTGTGTGTATGTGTATGAAGGTACATGGCCTAGTGATTAAGGTGTTGGACTCATAATTTCAAGATAGTTGTTTCAATTCCCAGACCAGCAGTGCATTGTGTTCTTGTGCAAATCACTTCATTTCATCTTCCACCAGTCCATTCAGCTGTAAATGGGTAGCCTTGTGATGGACTGATGTTCTTTTTAACGAGGGAATGTTGGTCCCACCCACCCTAGCCGACTAGGTGGCATCCTTCGAAAAGCAAGGAAGTGCATTGTGACCAGCAGTCTATTGGAACATGCGATAGTCTGGTTGATAGTGTGAGATATATCTTTTTCTTGTTTCATTCATCAGACCACGGGCATGCTGGGGCACCCACCGTATTGAAGAAGTTTTAGTTGAATGAATTGACCCCAGTACTTATATTTTTAAACCTGGTATTTATTCTATCGATCTCTTTTTGCTGACCTGCTAAGTTACAGAGATGTAAACACACCAACACTGGTTGTCAACTGATGATGGGGAATAAACACAGACACAAATACACATACACACGCATATACATACATACACACACACACACACACACACAAAGGGCTTCTTTCAGTTTCCATCTACCAAATCCACTCACAAGGCTTTGGTAGGCCTGAGGCTATAGTAGAGGACACTTGCCCAATGTACCACACAATGGAACAGGACCCAGAACCATGTGGTTGGGAAGGAAGCTTCAGTCCCGTTGCAGAAGGCACTAGTATTGAGAGTCATGTTGAAGAAGGCACCCGTGTCGAGAGTCAAAAGCACCCATGGCGAGAGTCAAAGCACCCGGAGTCCTATGCCGGTGCCACATAAAAAGCACTAGTGCCGAGAGACTGTGCTGGTGGCATGTTAAAAGCACCCAGTACACATTGTAAAGTGGTTGGCGTTAGGAAGGGCATCCAGCCGTAGAAACCAAGCCAAATCAGACTGAAACTTGGTATAGCTTGCCAGCACCGGTCAGACCGTCCAACCCATGCCAGCATGGAAAACGGACATTAAAGGAGGAGGAGGAGGATTTTACAGATCGATTTTTAAGAACTATTTTCTAAACCTGAGTGCACCATTGAAAAATAGAGGGGGGGGGGGGCAATTGCCATCCATCCTCCCAATTTTCTCCCCCTCCCCGGATCTTTCCACTGTCCCCAGGGTGGCAGTACCGGCCACTTTGGGAACCACTGATATAGAGGAAAACTGGAAATTCCTGCAGGAAACCTATTAGGGATACAGACCAAATCTGTGATTGGGGCAAAGTTCCAGCCAACCCGAGAGTGATGTGGTGTTGGTCGAACAGTGAAGTAGACAGAGCCATAAAAATGAAGAGGCATGCTTGGAAGGATTGGATGAATAGAGGCAGCAGAGAACTATACCAGGTAGCTTGAAAGAAAACCAAAAGACAGTTCTATTTAGCAAGGGGAGAAGCAGAAAGGAAGAGAATTGCCAATGTTTTTCAGCATAAGGATCAGAGGCATGAGGTGATCTGGGTTGCAAGATAGTGTATCAGAGAGAATCGAGATATTGTAGGAGAGAAGTGTGTACAAATGGATAATGGTATGCTTGCACTTGGTGAATCTAAAAAGAAAGAAGCATGGAAGTGCTACTCTGAAAGGTTCTTATGTGGGGAATGACTGAGAGAAAAAGAGTCTTCTTAATGTGGACCCAATAGAAGAACCAGCAATTCTAGTTGACAAAGTAATTAAGGATATGAAGGCAGGAAAAGCTCTTAGACCTTCAGGAATTACTGCAGAGATACTTACGAATCTGGCTGTAGAATATGGCCTAGTTACCCACATAATCAATCAGGCTGTACAGGAAGGTGTCATACCCAATGAATGGTGTAGCAGCATTATAGTCAGCTGTTACAAGGAAGAAGTAATTATAGAGGTATCAAATTATTTGACCAGGTCATGAAAGTTATATAAAGAGTTATAACTCAACTAATTAGGGAGAGAATTAGCCTAGACAATATGCAGTTTGGTGTTGTACCAGTGAGAAACACCAGTGAGAAGCACCACTGATAAGTGGGAAACGAGATCTTCTATATAAAAAGTAATAGGATTTGTATCAGCATTATTCTAGAAAATGTGTATGCCAAGGAATTTCAGAGAAACATTATAGATATATGCAGTATATGCTTAAAAAGACTGATTAACTCTTGAAATACTGTACTTTAAATAACTGCAACATGCTCTCTTTCTAGTTAGGCAACTTCAGAAGTATTTAGCCAAAAGTAAACCACTGTATTTAGCATTCGTCCACCTGGAGAAAGGTTTTGACAGTCCTTTGCTCCCTGGGCTGGTGGTCTCTATGGAAGGTAAGTGTAGATGACTGGTTGGTGAGAGCTTATCAAGCCATGTGCTGGCTTGCTATCAGTAAGGTGAGAGTTTGCAGCGAGTACAGCAACGAATTTAGTGTGCAAATAGGAGTTCACCAGGGTTTGGTTCTCAGTCCCCTCCTATTCATCATAATCCTCCAGGCCATAACAGAGGAGTTTAAGACTGATTGCTTGTAGGAACTCCTCTAAGTCGATGGCCTTGGTCTTATAGCAGAATCTGTACTCAAATTAGAAAAGAAATTTCAAGTGTTGTGACAAAGACCAAAGTTCTAGTAAGCAAGAAAACAAACAGGATGCTGCACCCATCTGGAAAAAGGCCCGGTTCACTATGTAGAAAAGGTGTGGTAGAAACTCCATACAATGCACCCTGAACAATCTATGGACACATAAGAGGTGCAGTGGAATCACAGAAAGGCTAACAGAGAAAGTGGACTTTGTCTATGGTAGATGCACATGAACAATAAACACTAAGGACACAGATATCCTCCCATACCATATTGAACACCATCTCCTATCAGCTAACGAAGCCCCTCCTTTTCCTCTCTCTCTCTCTCACCCTCTTTTATTCACTCCTGCATACTTTGATCTCTGCTCTTGTCACTTAGCATACCCTCTCTTTTCTCCCACACATCACACCATCTCCTTATTTCTCATCTTTACAGTTTTTATTACACTGCTGCTCTCCATATCCCTACCTTTTTTTTTTGTACTGCAACTTATCACACCTATTTCCTCCACTTTCCCACCAAACTAATGTTCACCATTGACCATGTTTTCCATTCACTGCATCACCTATATCCCTACCTCTAACTATCTCTCATTCATCTTACACTCTCGTGAACTTACCTGCTTCTCTGTGCCATTCCCCCGCACATTCATCCTCTTGTACCTTGAGGGTATGTTCTGGCACTTCATTATCACCATTTTCTTGTCTCATTTTCCAGCTGTGGTATCTCCTCTACACCAAGATGTCTGTTCCTACCCTTCTATCATACATTTGCCTCTCAACACCTGGCATAAAGCCACCTTCCTCATTACTACCCCCCCCTTAATCAAGGGTTCTTGACTTGTAAGCTACTTGATGAACTTATTAATGCCAATGATGTGAAAAGCACCACAACACTCTGTAAAGGGGTTGGTGTTAGGAAGGGCATCCAGCTGTAGAGATCATGCCAAAACAGACATTGAAGCTCTATACAGTTCTCTGACCCATCACATCCTATCAAACCATCCAAATCATGTCAACATAGAATATGGATGCTAAATGATGATATATATATATATATATATATATATATTAAAAAGAGATTTGTTGTGTAAGGCTGGAACAATGCGAGAAGGTACGAAGTAAACTATAAAAGGAAAAGAAAAAACAAACCAAAGTTGCAGTTTAACCTTGTATTTCTATATTTCAGAGTTATGACCCCATCTTCAGGAGATTTGGAAAAAGTCATTGCTCAGATGTGTGGGGGTAGCATTAGCATGCACAGACTGGTGTTGCTATAGCAATTGGTCTGCTTTGTGTAGTTCCTTCCTGTTGTTAATGGCTGGTTTTGATTTGTTTGTAAGGAGGGCCTCCATGATTCTGCCTGGATGGACACTTTAAAATTCTAGGTTTGGCACCTCTTTGGGTGTTTCTTTATTGACGTGTCCGGGTGCATGTGTTCCTTTATACGGATGTGCAATTTCTTGATGGTGCTCCCTATGTAGAATGCCCCATATTTACCGCAGACTATTTCGTATACCACATAGGCCCTCGAGCGCATTTTGATGTCGTTGATTGGGCAATTGGTTAGTATGCACCCCACAATGCTATATGTGGTATTTTTCCTCGACAGAATTTTCAGGGATGGACCGGTGTGCACCATCTGTATATTGAGTCCCTCCCTGCGGATTGTATGTTGAGTATCTGTGGTTGTTCTGTCGTCGAAGGGCAGTTTAAGGAAGCACTTTTCCGACTTGGGATTATGAACCTTCTTATGTGGTTTACTAACTTTCGTGTTTTGCAGATGCAGTCATTTAGCTACAGATGGTGGATAGCTATTGTGTGTTAAGTTCTTGAGGAACCGCTTGGTGTTGGTAGCTTTGTTCATTGCTTCACTGCATCTGTCTCTTATGCATGTGGTCTCATTTTGCATATATGTATGCGGCTTTGGCTCTGGTGGGCAGGGCTGATTCATCGTGTATGAACAGATTCCTGCTGGCCGCTTTTCTATAAAAAATTGTATAGTTGGAACTCTCCTCTGTGATCTTGATTTGGAAATCCAGCAGAGAGAGGGTTCCGGACTCATTCGAGTGCTCAATCTCAAATTTGATGCAGTTGTTGACGTTGAAACTTTGATGTATGGCAATCGCCTCCTCCTGGGAGGAGGCGATCGCCATACATTAAAGAGGTGAGCATCAGTATATTGTCAACGTATCTTGAGAAAAAGATGCATGAGTGGCAGGTGTTAAATGCTATGCATTCGTGTTGATCCATGTATGAGATGTCCAGCAGGCCTGAGAGGCTAGATCCCATGCAACAGGCTTCTTTTCAACTTCTATCTGCTATGTGTGTATGTATGAACATGCAGGATTGTTTTTATCTCTGATTCTACAAATGTTAAAATGTTAATGATGATAGAAGTAGTATTACTGATGATGTTGATGGTAGTTGTAACAATGAAGAAAACTTCATTAAAATTTTTTTCATTTCAGACAGAAGGTTGTAACTGTAATGGATGGAAGAACCCTAATCCTCCACCAACTCCTCCACGTGTTGATGTTTCTCAGCCCCTCGCTAGTCTTACAGATCCTTGCCGTAGCTGCAGCCACACTCTTGGTATGTTCAACTTCTTTCTCTAAACTATGTTCTCTTGTACGTAAGATTTTCCTCTGAAATTGTGACTTTTTTTTTTTTATTCCTGTTCATATGAACGACAATAACACAAACAAGTGAAAATCTCAACAAAAGAATTAACTGTTGGAAATATATAACACATTTCATGTTATAGTCTCCTATAATGGTTAATCTTTCAAAACATTCTGCACAACAATCAAATATTTTAGCTGAAAGAAAATGAGACTTGTTTATATTTAGTACAAAACAACTTTTCTTTTTCAGCTTTCTGTTTCTCCAACAACACCCAACAAATATGAAATGATATTGGAATCAACATAATTTGGCTGACGCTTGATTAAATTTATAATTTTTGTTAAATGTCTTTACTGATTTATCTGTAGAAAGTAGTGCTGGAAATATTTGGGCAACCTTTATATTTCTGGAAGTATAAACAGGGATGTTAAAAATCGCTATCTCACAGTGAATTAAAATCAGTTTTGTGATCGAACTGTGTAGTTGAAATCTTCAATAATAAATGGTTGGATCTTGAAAACCATGTTTTGATAGAAAAAGAATATATATTAAAATTGGAATTTTTAAGGAATTTCGAGACAGTGTAGACTTTGTTAATTGCTTTTTTTAAAGTAACAGTTACATACTCTTTAATAAGTAATCTTCTTCATTGAAATGTAGATATACTGAATATGTGAATACTAGGATAACACCAGGATAATGGGTTAGAATAGGTCTTACATAAGATTTATTTAAGATTTGACTGCCCTAATAGGTTGTGTGGTTAAGACATTCACTTCATTAGCAACTTTTATATAATCTCTATTGGTTTGATCACTGACAATTTATACATTTATATCATGTTTATTGATATTTTATTTCCTTTTTAGGAGCTCATGTATCTCATTTGGAAAATGTTGCTGAAGAAGAGCTGAATCGCTTGCTGCGAATTGTAGTTGATGTTGAAAATCTCTTCATGTGTGTTCATAAAGAGGAAGACACAGAAACCAAAAGGGTTTATTTTCATTTATTCAAAGTAAGTTATTATATAATTAAGAAACTTACAGAGACTGCATATCACTACAATTCCTTATCTCTCTTGGCTGACCCCCCCCCCCTCCAAATCCAAATTGAACATTGTCAGCTGTGCTACAAACAGTAGTACAATCAAAGAATACTGTTTATAACACAAGGAATTATCCACCTGTAAATAGGGAATCTACCTAATCTGGTAGAAATAACATCCACATCTTCCTTGTGTTATGTGCTACTGTCTTGAAAAGGAAGGGACACATAGACATAGATACATCATACTTGAGAGAAAGGTGAGATGGTTATGGAATGCATACAGTCATTAGTCTACTCAGTTAGGAGTTAAACATCAACAGAAAAACCATCTGAAAAGCAAAGTATACCTTTATACACAATATAGACTGCAAGCTCTCTCACCTCCCGAATTGCAGCCAAGCCTTCTCATCCCTTGTCAGGACAGTCTCCACTGACTCCATACAATTCTATCATGATATCTCTATCAATCATATGATATCTCTATAAATATCACTTCTGGAGATAGAGCTACCACAATTACCTCCCTCTCTTTGTCCAACTTCACACATCATACACCACAAAAGTTCTGGCGAAGTGCAAAATTTTCTCTGTTCACTCAAACTATAAAAGGCAAATTTACTAATAGCCTCCCATCTCTTCCCTATTTCTTTCAAATAGTGGGATACAGAATTAGCTCCTATTATCACCAAATTTTTTTCTAGAGGTATCCTTATCCCAATTTATAGAAACACACAATTCCCAGGAAGAGTAAAATTATGAGTTTGCCAATTACTGTCCTATTGCTTTCATTTCCAACATCTCAAAGTTGCTAGAAGCATTTTGTAAACACATTCTGCATGAGAATCAAATCAAAATTGCTTATAATGCTTACCACCAAGTGATGCTTGGGTGGATTGAAGAAATATTAGTTTGGCAACATCCATGTTGTTACAACTACCATTTAATTCCTCATAGGTACATTGAAATCCATATTACTGATTACTTTATCCTTGTCACTTTCTTTAATTAGAGATAGTTGGTGTTAGTATGGATTTCCCTAAGGAAACCATAGAATACTGTTTCTTTCAGAGACAAAGACTCACTCTCAAGATAAGCAGTAGTCTTATGGTTTCCTTAGGAAAATCTAGACTTTTCACATCTGTATATAAATAAATAAAGATACCTCCATCACTTCTGACTTATTTTTCTATCATTATTAAAATATATATGTATATAGTGTGTCTGTTCATCATATATACATACACACACGATTGCAATTTTAATTTATTTAATATTTAATTAACATTAGTATATTGTCTGATTTTAATTTTAGTTAACATTCATTAGTAGATTGCACTAGTTTAATATCTGTTCTTTCCTTCTTATTGTAACTTTGTTTAACCTAATATGTTTCAGGTTGTAATCAGTTTTTAAAAAATATTGGTTATACAGTTTTTGTGTAGTTGTTACTTTGGAAAGTTGTTTTCTCTTAGTTCTTGTCAAAACACTGTTTCATCACAGCTTTTTGTTGTTATGTCTAATAATGTTGGGAATTGCTAGACATAACAACTAAATGCAGCTTTTAAATGGTCTATTTTTATTTTCATGCTCTTGAATCTAGTGGTATATTTAGCTGGCAGCTGTAATTGTGGTTAGGGAAATTTTCCTTATGTTCATTTTAATGATAATTTAATGTGTAACTAAATTTTGTATAATGTCTGAGGAAAAGAAATTTTTTGAATATTTCTGTCTTGTCTCTTCACACATACATACACTGACCAAGGCCTTGTGAATGGATTTAGTAGGTAGAAACTGAAACCTGTCATAATTATATGTGTGTAGATATATGTATATGTATATATGTATGTATGTATCATTTCAAACAGCCAGAAAAATATATTTCAAAAGAAATTATTGCAAGACCAATATATCAGCGAAGTTAAAGAAGAGCTGATACTAAGCAGTAGTTAAATTCATTTATTTCAGTTTTAATATATTAAATTATATTTCCTTCTTTCAACTAGGTACTAAACCAATACAGGGAACGGAGGTGCTTGAGATTGAATCAACCCCACATATAAACAGTATAAAAGTCAAATCCTGAGGGATTTAAAGAAGTCAAATTAACATAACTGAACATATTTTAGTCTAGCACTCATCTGTCTCAGCTATCATCTTCACTCATCATCATTCTCATTTTAACGTCTACGTGTCCTTGTTCACATGGGTCAGACGGAATTTCTTGAGGCAGATTTTCTTTGGCCAGATACCCTTCCTGTCAATAATGCTTACCTGTTTCCAAGTAAGGTAATATTTACCCATGACTAGACATGTTTCCACGGAAATTTAGTAACAAAGAACACTATCACGTGATGTCAATACAAGGAGACAATAACAAGCATACATACATCATCATCATCATCATCATTTAACGTCCGTTTTCCATGCTAGCATGGGTGGGACGGTACCACAGGAGCTGGCCA
>JAOPUL010000002.1:2417998-2427999 GCA_027564515.1 Octopus rubescens | reverse complement strand
CCAAATCCACTCACAAGGCTTTGGTCGGCCCGAGGCTATAGTAGAAGACACTTGCCCAAGATGCCACGCAGTGGGACACACACACACACACACACATACTTATACATATGAAATATGTACGTACATACATATACACGTAATATGTACTTACACACACATATAGATACATACTTACATACAAACATGCATATGTATATACATGCATGTATGCATGCATGCATATATACATGCTTGCATGCAAATATACTTTCATATGTACATACATGCATACACACATATGTACATATAAAATTCTCATCCACTTATGATGTAAGTTTGTAATCCAACAAGATTATTGGTTAATAATTCAATAACCTGGTAAGTCTTCATAATCTTTTACATCTTTGAAACAACACAGACTGAAAGGTTGTTGGTATTACCATTCTTCATTTGAGTAAGCCATAAGCAAATAAAGCATTCAAACTGTGATCTTGCAGTTTTTGTTTAAACTATAATATATACAAAGTTACATTATTCTGGATGAATATGTCTCTTTCCCTTTTTGAAGATGATAGTGTCCTTTGATGGTATTTCAGCTGTTATTTCTAGCAAGTCATGTGACCATAACAAGGTCCCTTCTTTGGTTCATTTCTTTGAGTTGTTAAGAATGTCAGCCATCATTTGATCATGGCAAATATTTCTAATTAGAATCACACCACCAGGCAAGTGAGAAGTCAGCAGTTTGAATTCCGCAATGTGATTAGAGCCAAGTACCTTGTCTCTAAATGACTTATTTAACTAGCTTTCAGATTGATGGCTGTAAAAGAGAAAGGTATTTGAAACCTGACCTCAATGCATGAAACTTAAGTTAAACAACAATAAAAGACAATACATGCATTTTATTTTACAGTCCCAAAATATAGTAAAATCTCAAATTCTTTGCAGATCTATACCCTTTTTCTGAAATAAAACTACCAAAAGACCACAACTATCCACCAGGCTTTCCAGCAGTAGCTTGGAACCCATGGCTTGATCTCCAAAGAAGAGAAGATGTTGCAAAACTGAATGTTAGTTTTCCATTTGGGCCTTTACCAGAACATTTTCAAGTAAGTGATATCATAAAGGATTTTGCACTTAATCTCTCTCTCTCTCTCTCTCACACACACACACATTTAATGCTAGGGTACCCTATAGAGCATCAGTTATGACTATATTTTTTGTCTCACTTTAAAATTCAGAATGTAAGGGCTAATTTGACATGAAGATTGAAGTGACAGGTTTCTTTGTTATTTAACAGTTCTCATGATTCAGTTTGACCTCATAACCAAATAACTGAAGACTCCTTATTACATTGTAAATATTGGATAAAAGTATGTGAAGAAGGACAGTGATGCACTTGTCCTCACTGACTGAGAAGAAAAAGGCACAGAAATATTCGTATGAAAGGATTGATGAATGAAGAGAGTGTGTGTGTATGTAGTGTATGAGAGAGAGATGGGGAGAGATGGAAAGAGAAGGGGATAGATGGAAAGGGTGAAGGAGAGAGAGAGAGGCTATCGTATGTATACGCAATAGAGTGACTGGATATTCAAGTTAATGGCTGTTCAGTTGAAAACTGTATTAAGGAAATTAAAACAGGGAAAACATCTGCTCCATCAACAATAGTTGCTGAGATGATGAAAATATCAGACAAAGTAGGACCCTTACTAGTCATAGTCAATGAGGTAGTACAGGGGGTGTATTTGGTGTATCAGTGTCATCATCAACTGCTACAAAAGTAAAGGAGATACTCTAAAGAGAAACAACTACAAATGTTTCAAATTGATGGAACAAGTTGTAGCAGTAACAGCAAAAGTAAAGTAGGAAGAGAATTAGCTTAGCTGTTTGGGTTGATAGCTTCTATTATCTTGATGATGTAATCCACAGTGGAGGTGTGTGTTTGAAAAACATAGTATCCAAAGTAAAAATGGTGTGGAAAAAGTGTCGGAAACTATTCTTCTGCTGGCAACAAAGAGAATATGCACTGAATAAATAAATAACGATAACGACAATGACAATGACAAGAAGAAGACATTGCAGAAGCAGGTAGCAAAAAGTGCGGAGGTTTTAGATGGAAATTGATTAAAATGAAAATTGGCAGAATACATTAAGATGTTCAGATGAGGACCATAAGCTTGAATTAATGAAGGAAATCCATGAATCCAGGATTATCCTGACTACTAAGAGTTAGAGACCTCTCAGATGTATTCCTCAGCCTGTAGGTACATGATGTGTGTAGGCACTTTCATTCTGTGTTGACATTCACAATCACCTTTCAGCAGACTTATAAAAGGGCAGAGGCCTCACCCCTGTCCCCTAGCTCCACCTAGGAAACTTGAAAAAGTCAATGTGAGCTTTGCTGGAGAGGAAGGTGTTTATCTTTAGTCCTTTCACTCATGTTCACCAGAGCCACTGACTGAGGAAAACTGCTTGCCCTTCTCAGCCAAAAGAAAGATTTGGTCAATAACCAGATCTGTCCTGCATGTGACAATGGTTGTTTAACACAATCCCATGAGTCAGCAGCACTTGTACATTGAATGCATATGTGTAGAATTATTTTGTCAGTTTGTGCATGTCCCTGAGAGGGACAGCTGACAGCATTCCCATGCCTAGAGAGTTTATCTCATACTGGCAATACATCTTGGTAGCAATGGCACTACCATAGTCCATGTGCTGAAAGTTCTTCAGAACAGACCACTCAGTTGATTCTTTTCAACACTCAGAGTTTCCCTGAGAATGTTGTCACTGTTTTCCACTACTAGTCCTTTAAAGAAAACTAATGTACCAGTTCCACTGGCTATATTGCTCAACCGGTAGAGAGCTGTGTGTGCCTGACAATATTCCAGATGCCAAGTGCTCAGTTTTAGTCTTTGCTTGACCCAGCACTGTAGCTCTGTCAAAGAGATGACCTGTGGAAAACACACCTGTCAAATGGCAGCCATACTTGCTCACCATCCAAGTATCTCTCTTTTTATCATCAGCCATGGCATATCCCTCCATGTCAAATAGTAGTATTGGTGATAGATAGACCACCTTACCAGTGGAACATGTCTCTTTCACTAAAAGACAAAGAGTGGATGTTCTACTCTAGTCAAATAAAAACTGGAGCAAGACATGACAGTCGGGCAGTAGAAATATATGACACATAGGATGTATGCATTTACCACTTCAGCTTGGGTAAAATTTTGCTCTTATTACTATCTCAAATTCTTTAGAATAATGCCAACCACCTCAACTTCTGTGTTGTCTGGCATTACAATAACATTGTCCACATTTACTGACACAGGCCTCCTGCATCCCACTTTGAACAGGATACCACTTACCACTCCTGTTTCTGCAGCAATAGAGCAAGTTTGTGATTTGCAATGCTTCTAATATATGTGACCATTTAGTCTCACTACTGAGTGGATATCATGTTACATTGATGTGATCTAGTATCTGTAAACTTGACTGAAACTGATTGTACTGAGAGCAGCCATCAAGTAGTGATAGTTGATCCTACTGAATGCTTTTTATTGATCCAAGTTGATCAGAGCTCCACTGAATTCAGCTTTGTCATCCTCTTTACTATGTATCACATAAGGTGGTCATTGTCATGGATAGATCTGCCCAGTTCTGTACTTTTCCCAACCACACTATTAATATCAAACACCAACATCTTCTTTGTTTGTACCTTAGCCAGAATCTTAAACTCTACATTCAGCAGAGTTATGGGCCAGAAATTGTTGATAATATCTCTTTTACTTAGATTTTTCTTCAGCAATGTAACCACTCCCTGGTTCACACGACTAGAAATCTTCCCAGTCTTCTGCCAAAATAAAAACGAACAAGCAGAGTATGGAATTGAAAACAGAAACAATCCCCAAAATAAGAGATGTTTAAGGAATGATTAAGAAAAGTTGTGCAGAGTATATGCTATAAACAATAGACTAGTGAAATAATAAAAAAGATCTGTGACAGTTAAGTGTGGGTTAGCCAAACAACATTTCTCTGATGTTTCTATTCTATGTTCATTCACATAGTTTATTTTATTGTTGTCTACAGAAGCTTATAATTCAGAGTTACTATGCAGCTACCAGCTACACTGATGCTCAGATAGGACAGTTACTTTCTTCTTTGGACAAAAATGGTTTTTCTGACAACACAATCATTTCAATTATTGGAGATCATGGTAAGTTGACATAACTTATAAATGCAACTAATAATTTATCTGCTGTTATCCCATTTTTATTGAAATAGAAAAAGTTTTTGTCTAAATGTTTGAGATGGTGTTGTAATTTAGGTTATAATATTCTAGACTCATTTTTACAGTGTGCATATTTTCCTGTATTTATATCTGTGATTCATTCAGCTGATTCAATTTCCAATTGTTATCAGGTGTTTTATTCTTGGTTATATCCATGATCTCAGACTAGATTTGCACTAGGATCCTCCATTTCAAAACTAAGGGTAGTAATATCCTTATCCATCTTACTGCTGGTGCATATATATAAAAAAACATTGCTCCTTTTAGTTTAGAAACAAAGGTTCCTCATTTAGATCCAGTCTGTGACCATGTATGTATACAAGAATAGGACTCCTGATAATGATCAGAGATTGAATTGATTTATATAGAGTATAGACATCAATTTTAAAATAGTATTGATATCAATATTAAAATAGTATAGAAGGCGGCGAGCTGGCAGAATCGTTACCGCGCCGGGAGAAATGCTTAGCAGCAATTTTTTACGTTCTGAGTTCAAATGCCGCCGGGGTCGACTTTGCCTTTCATCCTTCCGGGGTCGATAAAGTGAGTACCAGTTACGAACTAGGGTCGATAAAATCGACTACTCCCCTCCCCCCAAATTTCAGGCCTTCATGCCTAGTATAGAAAGGAATATTAAAATAGTATAGATATGAATATTAGAATATACATTATTCATTCACCTCCTCAGCCCTGTCACCCTGGGTGAACAAAACCATCATAGACTTTCTAGTCTTATGAGATACAAGGTAACTCTACTAAAGTTGATAGTATTATAAATCCACCCTGAAGACTGTATAGTGGTTAGTCAAATAAGCTGAGTGGGATGGTTAAGAATACCGTTTAGTTCTGTTAAAGGCATGACATCCTCTCCAGTGCTGGTATTATAATAAAATGCACCCAGTACACTCTGTAAAACGATTGGTAATAAGAAGGGTATCCAGCCATAGAACTCATGTCAAACACAAAAGTATGAGACATGATCCTTCAGTCCATCTAGGAGATGACAAAATAAAAGCATTCTCTGTTGTGGAAGTTAGTTGCCCACTTGGAATTAATGTGTAAGAAAAATACAGGAAAAATAAGGCATCTATGGACATGAGGAGCTTGGAAATCTCGTACCCAAACTACACTTTCAGTTTTATACCCAGTTTTTAGTTTTATTATTGGAGTGACAGAATATGTACCAGCCTATAGCTAAACTCAGATTCTTGGAGGAAGAACTCTGTTGTATAATTCATACCGATCATTACACTATTTAAGACAGTAAAAATCTGTAAATCTTCTTAAAATTTGAAGGATGAGTGCACAATGGATAATGAAGAGAGAAGACCCTTCACTTTATAACCTTGCCACCAAAAAGGTGGCTCATAGGAATAAACTCTAAAATTCCAATCAGGAAGATACATACATCTATACAAGTATACATACATGCACATATATTTATACTATTGACATCTCTGTCTGTATTTACCATAGCTTAGCCCTATATTCCTGCTGCAATGTTCCAGCTTGATGAAAAATAACATATTAGTGTAATAATGACATAGACAGGGTTATAAAAGCTAAAAGACAAACTAGCATAAAGGAGAGAGAGCAAAGAACAGTATTATGTAAGTAGCTAGAAACCAGATATACATAGCAAGAGGTGAAGCTGAAACTAAGAGGTTTTCCACTGTCCTGTGTTGTGAGAATCAGATTATAAGGCGATGTACTAGAGAGAATTCAGACATCATTGCAGCTGAGAAGCTTGTCCAAGGTGCAATGCAGTGGGACTGAACTCAAAACCATGTGGTTGGGAAGCAAACTTCTTAACCACACAGCTAAGCCTGCATTCACATATATCACACGTGTGTGTGTGTGGAACAACTTTTCTTTCACACACATAGTGTTCATGATTATGCTCTACTTTTATCACTGGATTGGAATTTTCACTTAGTTTTGTACATTAACACTTCAGTATTTATTTTTGTTTATGACTAGTGTGTGTTGTGGGGAGGGTTGAGTCAAATATCTCAACTCTTGGAAAGATGAAAGGCAAAGTTCACTTTGAATGGGATTTTGAACTCAGAAGATAAAGTGCCATTCCTAAATACTGCATTTTGTTCAATGTTCTCATGATTGTGTCATTGACTTTGAAGAATTTGGGGAAATTTAATTAAATACCTTAAGTTTATGTATCATGTATTGAAAATATCCAAATGTAATCACAGCTGTTTCAGCAGATAGGATATGCCTACAAATTAAAGATATGTCAGAGACCAAAGATATGTCAGAGACCAAAGATATGTCAGAGAACACAGTTCTACAAATATCTAATAATTTAGAGTGAAGTATGATCCCTGTCTTGACATTTAATCAGTGGATTTCTCTGACAGATCTGAGTAAATATATGGGAGTTTTTTTTTCTTTTATTGGCTTCAGTACTGTGGCTACACTGAGGTATTGTCTACAAAGATTTTAGTCAGTTATATCAACCCAAGTATTTGTAGGCTGGTGCTTATTTTATTGACTATGGGAAATGTAAATCAGAGTTGACTTGGGCAAAATTTGAACTCCGAGCATAAAGTGATGTGTAATGATGTGTAATGTGTAGTATGAGGTATTTTTTTCTGACATTCTATTGATTGAACTGTTATCTGATTTAGTGCTAGTTAGCAATAACTAAAAAATATTTCAAATTTATATGAAAGTGAGAAGAAAATGAATGCAATATTGAAAGGGGTGTAAAGCAGCATGATACTTTCACTTGGCTTCAGTTGAAAACACTTTCAATGTTGAGATAATTATGAAAATCTATTAGAAATTCAAATTGGTTTTAATGAATTCTAATATTGAAACATTTCTACTTTCTTTTTTTCAGGCTGGGTTCTTGGGGAGCATCAGGCATGGTCTAAATTTTCTAACTTTGAAGAGGCAGTTCGAGTACCTTTTATAATGTATATTCCTGGTCTAACTTCAAAAACTTCTGCATCTGGTTTGAATTTTCCCTTTCTAGATTCATTCAAATTTTTTAACAAGTCACAAACCATGAAAAAGTCTTTGAACATTAAATCAAATAGATTGAAGAAATTTTCATCTGTTGATGCCATTCTGAGAGGAAATGAATATAGTACCAATGAATCAGATGATGCATTAAATGCTGTTTCTCGCAAACAAATTAAGAGTGAATCTGGTATGCCTTTCATGAAAAATACTCAGTTTGTCAGTAATGTTTTTGTGGAGCTGGTAGATTTATTTCCTACATATGCAGAGCTAGTTGGTTTACCGTTACCTGAGCTATGTCCCCGAAACTCATCACTAATAAAAGTATGTACTGAAGGAGTCAGTTTAGTAAAAGTGATCAAAGAAACTCTGAAATCACCCAAAGCACCCAACAGTGTCAGCCAGAACTGGAAAAAGGCGACTTTCAGTCAGTATCCTCGTCCATCAGATTTTCCTCAAATGGACAGTTTGTTGCCACATTTAAAGGACATCAAAATCATGGGATATTCAATGAGAACCAATGACTATAGATATACAGAATGGGTAGGTTTTAATAACACTAACTTTACTCCTGTATGGGAAGACTTGCATGCAACAGAATTATACTCCTTTAACTCTTCTGACTATAACAGAGCCATAGATCCAAAGTATGCATCTTTAGTTAGAGAATTATCAAAGAAACTTCATGCTGGTTGGAGAGCAGCCTTACCCCAAAATATATAAGTACCAAAAACGTGTGAGCTATGAAAAATATACAGATTCATAGCTATCTTGTGTGCCCAGTTTTGAACCAAAACTAAATATATATGGATATCAATCAGTATATTTATTTATTATCCCAAAATAGGGGATTAAAAGTCATTAGGAAACAGAAATCATTCTGGATTAATGTTCATCACTGTTCCTGTTTACAAAATCTCACAAAGTATTGGTCAAGGTGCTGTACAGCGGAATCAAGCCATAAATATATGGCTGCAAAGAATGTATCAAATATATGTCTGTATATAAGAATGTATCAAACTTATATATGACCTTCATTTAAACAATATTTGTTTAAACAAATTATATCAAAAAAATTTTAAATGGCATTTCAAAAACAGCAGGAAGACACCAGGGAGTCATGACCTGTTTGCGCCTGGCTCCCTTAGAGTGTCAGGAACTAATGGGCCAAAACACTTGTTTGTTGGGAGTTCTTCCTTTAAAGATCTCTCTTGCTTTCTGCTTGCCCTGTAGCAAGTTGCCACTTACACACACACACACACATATATATATAGTATGTATGTGTATGTATATATATAAATATAGTATGTATATTAGGGGGGGGGGCGAAATTTTATATTCTGATTCCACATATTGCTTGGTGTTCATTTTGGTGTGAGAAATGAATTAACAAATTTTTAAAAGTATGCGTGCACCCCTACACCTTGCATAGCCCCACCCGCTAATTCTGTGTTTTGAATACTGAAAATTTAAAGAACTGTAAACTTGTTTTAATCTTATTAACTTTGTATTGGTTAAATATTACCTACATAACTTTTTATAAATTATATGCAAAACCCCCCACCCCACCTGAAAAAAACTGCATTAACAATGGCAGCAGCAGTTCTGCAACTTACCCGATATCTGTCTGATATGATGGCTAGATTCCCATAAGTAAATCTGTTTTGTTGGTTTTCTCTCAGTTCATTGTCAGGAAGAAAGTCGATGTCATCATCATCATTGTCACATGAGTCACAACTATCTTCATTAATATCTTGGGCACTGATAACTAGCGTCCATGTCTAAACACATCTTTGCCTTCCTGTTTTCAAATCTTTGCACTCTTTCTGCAGTTCTTTTTCTACCTGAAGTTATTTCTCTATCTACAGACCCTAACTGATTAAATCTTTTCTGTCCAACAAATGATTCCCATTCCATTATTAGTATTCTTATGTCATACCTACAGTCAGATCGTTTTATTTGTTTGTTAAAACACGTGCAGGTGCATATATCAAACATTTCATTGAGCTTTTCTAATTTTTTTATCAAAACTATCTCCTTTGCTTGATAGGTATTTTGTTTAATCTATAAGCAGATTCAATCAATCTCTCAATTTTTAGAGCTATTCCCTCAAACCCAATATAAGGAAAAGAAATTTGTCCCATATTGTTTGCACATCTGCAGCAACAATTCGGTAGCATTCTTTCGCTGTGGTTGAAGTTTTTGATATCTGTTTTTCCCGTTTTCTTATGTATAAATAATGTCGGAATACATCAGCATTTGATGGGGTCATTGCTGTAGGAAACTCTGCAGGAAACCCAAATGCTGAATTACGGTTTTTACTTCTAGTTACCATTATATAATCTTATATACTTAAATTATTACAGTTTAAATTTATGTAGGTATTTTTGAAAAATTATAATACAATTTAATTCTGAAATAATCTGAAAAACAAGTGTATAATTTTCTTTTTAAAAATTCATTTAACACATTGAAATGTAATTTTACCATGTTGGAGAGGTACGTACCTACCTCAATGTGTTTTCTATTTTTATACATCAAGGTTTCTACAGTGAAATTTGATCAAATGTTTCATATCCCTAAGCAATATAGTATATATGTTTTAGAGATTATATGATTAATATAGAAAATTAGGGTATTTAATTGTGGGGAGGGGTGTGCCTAATTTTCATATATTTTATTTAATTTAAAATACCATTTGAAACTCTGTGCATACCGTGGAATTAAGTTTCCTTAAAAGTGGTTGTGTTTCGAC
>JAOPUL010000002.1:2094997-2105503 GCA_027564515.1 Octopus rubescens | reverse complement strand
TGCTGGAGTGTACTAAGCTTTATTATGCTAGAATTAATTAATCAAAGACACGGTAAGCAGCGATGTTTAAAACAATGCTGTTTACTTATATATCTGAGACCTTCGTATACACTCAAACTTGTCTTGCATTCCAAAGACATCATTGTTTGTCCGGCTCAGTGTCTTTTCGCATACATAGGTTATAAGAAGTATTTACCCTTCTTGGATAATTTCTGCAGTGAAAGCTTTTTCTACATCTGGCTCTACATGAACATGTTAAATATGAATATGTATAGCTTTATTTTAAACACAACTGCTTAGCGGACATTTAATCAATGAACACCACGTGACGTATTGCCTTCTGATACACTAACACAATGTATTAAAATATAATATAGGTTTAAATTCTGTTTTATCTTTCTGAGATCGATAAAAGAATTACCAGTCGATAAAGTAATGAATAGATGGTCGATATAATCGACTCTACTTCAAAATGTGTTGCTCCTCCAACTTTTATGAACCACACAATACTAACAACATCATGTCAGTTTTCGATATTGGGTCTAGATAACTGAGACGACTCTCGCCTGTTTTGTCTTAGATTTATTTGCTCTTAATAGACATCGAAAAACAAAGCATTCTACTTAAACAATCGAACTATACTTTTGAATTATGGCGTCGATAAACACACACACGTATAGAATATCGAAGACATAACGATATCATACTGGATACAAAGAGTGTTTCTGGGGAATGAAACCCCTCTGTGTGTGTTAGTTTTCTTTCTCAGATCCAGCTTGAAATTCTTTTCTTTACACTAAAAATTTCTGCGATCACTTTGTTGTTATTGTTGTAGCTGCTGCTGCTACTCCTCCTCCCCCTTTTCCTCCTCCTTCTTCTTCTTTTGTTGTATTGTATTTAATTTCGTTAAAACATTTTGCTCAGAACTGCCTATAAACAAACAAGAGTGATTTTCTTTTTATCGATTCCTGAAAGTAGTTCTTGTTTCCTGAACCCTTTCTTCAAGTTCTTTTTTAAATTGAGCATCATGGCGTCGACGTGTCGGCCACGGAAGAAGAGACAGCGGGTAAGCAAGCAAGAAACTCCCTACCACTGAATAGTTAGGGGAAAACATTGAATTTGCCCCCACTTATTCGAGGAATTCTTGACGGATTTACAACTCCAAACAACAATTTGCCAAGCTCTATACCATGTTCACTAGCAACGACATCAGTGATTTTGACGGTGGTTGTCTCGAAGGGAATATTACCAATGCGATCAGTGGAAATAGTAACAACCCAACGAGAAGCATGATGACTGCAACCATTGGCCAGTCACCCTACTTGTGATAGTAACGCCACAATTTGTCAGAGATTAAATTCGAGGTGCAGATGCTTCTAACGTGTGTGAACATACGTAAATTTCTCGATTTTAATCATTGGAAGAGTAAGGATCTGATAATCACCTTGGTAAAACCCTCCAAACAACAACAGCAGCAGCCAAAAACAAAACCATAGTCAGAGCACAAAATGGAAATGCCACCACCATCGACAAAGGATGTTTCTAATGAGTGCTTGAAGAATCGACCCTGTAGAGAACTGATGCATTATTCATCAACTCTGAGAAGGATGAAAGACAAAGTTGACCTCGGCGGGATTTGAACTCAAAGCACAAAAAGATTACAAAATTACTGCAAACCGATCTATCCGACCAACTTATTCGGCCATCTTATAGTACTTAACTGTTACTTTATCGATTGCAAAACAATGAAAGACAAAGTCAATTTCGATGAGATTTGAACTCAGAACGAAGAAAGCTGGAACAAATACCGCAAGACATTCTAACTGACTATGTAACGTGTCTATCAATTCATCTAGTTACAAAAACTTTGTTGACTATATAAAGGTAATACATCAAATAGAGCAAGTTGGGCAGAATACAATTGTTTAATTGATAATTTACCAATATGAAGATCATTGGATTCGTATCACATCGCTGGAATTGTGATACGCTTTGAAGGAATCAATTAACTCAGTATAACCTTTTCTTTCTATCTCTGTAAAGATTGATAAAATCAAATCAACTGCAAACCACAATTATTACAGGGTTAAAGTAACTGGAAACAAACGGGTCATTTTTGTTGTTGTAGAATGAATCGAAGTCAACTGTGATCGAAAAGATCCAAGACCAATGACAATCCATCTATACCCATTGTTGACTCCCTTTTGAGTATGTCTGTTGCTATATTAGGAAATGTTAAGCAACAGTATGAAAGAGAAGTCAGGTCGTACTTGTAATAAACCAAGAGTTCTTAGATATGATTGGGTACGTTCGACAGTGTGTTTGATACAGGGAACAGGAACACCATGTATAGTGTGTGTGTAAGGAAGTTTAACCTGGACAAATCGACCAAAAGAGTGAGCGATCGATGTTCTGCGTCTACAAAGACATTAAATTAGATGCTTTCTTCATATAAATAAAGAAAGCATATTATTTAATGGTCTTTGTAGAAACCGCATGACTGAATGGTTAAGGGGTTTGCTTTGCAATCACGAGTTCTTGAGTTCGATCACAAGAGGCCACGCAGAAGCACCGTGTCTGTTGGCCTTGCCTCGGGTCAACTGAAATCATGTGAGTGAAACTGTGTTGACAGAAACTGTGCAGAAGTTCATCAGATGAATTGTCTTTTAATTCAAATGCACAGCCTCATCACAATCTGTCGCAGTGATTCTGCCTGAAATTTGCGTTAAGTCACGTGTTTGTAGAATGCTCAGCTACTTACCAATTCAATGAGCAGAGAATTTCAGAAAATTGAACAAGTGAATCTTCATCGTCGAAACCTATCAAGATGCATTTACTTTATTATTCAACGCCTGTTTTATTTTTTAAATCAGAAGCGTGTGATTTGATAGAAATTTGGTCTCTATTTCAAGTAGGCCTAACGACTACGATAAAGCACTGTAGTTGGCTCATAAACTGCATCATATTTTATATTTGCTGTAAAAACTACTGACAATAGCATTGTAAATGTCTGGTGACGTACATTTAGTTCACCAAGGAAATAAAAACTGAGAGACAACCTTCTTTATGGGTAACACGTCCTTCATAATCAAGTGTGTTTTTTCTAAGACAGTAGAATATGATTTAAGAGTAATGTAACTGCTATTTCTCATAATTTGAAAAAAAAGTGACTCAAAGAAAACCCTTGTATTAGATGTTTAAAACAAATGTTTATATGTAGTTTGTGTCTGAAACGTTAGAATAGAAGCGTTAAATGGTGTTCAAAACTTTAGCCTGCTCGTCTTATTACAACATACAGAACTTATTCAAATATGCGAACTTTATTCATAATTAAAGACCACTTTAGATTTTATAAATTCTGTAGTATAAACGCGCAGCTATTTTGATTGTTTTTCGTGATATAGTCAAATGGTTTAGTTGTTCAGGAATGACTTTTTTTACAGATCTACGATTACCTTTTGATTCTTACAGACTTGAAGCTTCGTTTTAATACCTTTATGCTGCATTTAGGTTGAGTGTACCAAAGAAAGAAATAATCGTCCAATCAATTCTGTTAGTAATCCGGCTTCGATTATCAGACGAATCCAATTCATTAGACTTCAGATGACACTCTCAGGAGAAATACGGAGGCCAAACAATATCCATGATGCTCTTCATACATAAGAGAATTTGTGCATCTGCAAGAAATTATATTTCATTCTGCTCCGGTTATATTTGAAAATCACATTTTTGGCACCTATTGCAGCAAGAAATATGAGTTGTATTGGATCATATATTGTTAGGATTAATCATACAAATGAACAATTGTAGAAATATTTCATGTAATATATCTCTCTACAGGAATATTTTTATTCAGAAGATAACAATACATTTAATTTAAAATGTTATATATTGCAGCTAATTAATTTCCTTTCTATCATAGGTACAAGACCAGAATTTTGTGGGAGGTGGGGTTAATCGATTACTGCGACCCCAGTATTCGACTGGTACTTATTTTATCGAACCCGAAAGGATTAAAGGCAAAGTGGACTTGGACGAAATTTTAACCTAGAACGTAAAGCCGGAACAAATGCCGCTAAGCATTTTGAGCGGCGTGCTTAATGACTCTGCCAGCCAGCTGGCCGCCTTCTTGCAGTTCATTAATATTAATGACTGACATTCTTAATTCCTGCAATCCAGAATCATCAAAACACACATCCCTATTGCAAATTAGTTCAAATGATTTTTCTGATTTCTGACACTACCTTATTATATCATTAGCATGGTGTTACAGCAAAGAGTCATATGCAAATCACTTTCTTTACTTATATCACAAAAAGAACAAAGGTGTTGGATTTGTCTCTTATAAATAGATTTCTGGGGAAGACACTAATTTGAAACCCTAATTATTGTAAACGAAAACGTGGTGGGACATTATTTACTTGTATGATGGATGGATCTGAACTAGCTCGAGTGTTGACAGTTTCATTTATTTTTAAATACAAGCTGTCATGTTTTTAATAGTTGCATCGAATGATTTATATGTCGACACCTGAGATCGAATCTAGCACCTCTGAACTAGGTAATAGATGAGGATTTTCTGTTTTCTTTTTTGTTATACATCAAATGTCTCCTCGATGTAAAAGTCATGTAGCACATGTTGCATTATATTTTCAAACTGAAAATATCTCAAAACTATAACGAAGTACTTATTGGTACCATTAATGTTGACCATTCTACTACCTTGGGTATTTTCATATTCAGGATATTTTCATATTCATAGTCACGTTTTTCTAGAAAAAACTATGGTACTTGCACAGTCTCGGACACAGCTGTTATCATAACTACAGTGTGCTAGAATACTTTATATTCCATTTATTCTTATTTCTATCTAATTAATGAATCTTGGAGATATGAAGTAATTTATTCTTCAGGGCATATGTTTATAATTTTTAGCGATGTCAATGATAAACTGACAATAGATATAGCCATTAAAATTTAAGGAAATTCTCTTGTCAATAAAAATCAATACAGTACACATCAATTGGTATGGTAATGTCAAATATTAGTCACGAATTCACAAAATAGTATCAACGTTTCAAACTGAGATTCTTATCGAAAAATGTTTTGTTCTTCACAGAAACAGAAGGTAGTTCGTTACATTGTATACAGCTCACCATTAGGCTAAATTTCTCTATTTAGCAACCTGTAGCTTGACTATTGGTTAAACAAAAACTTGAGGTGAAACATGGTTATAGAAAGTAAAATGTAATATGAAATGTCTGAATACAGAACACAATCTATGAATTTAAAGAATATGAATTATGCCACTTCTGCTGACATATCGGTGCATGTGTTTTAGTCCTGATGTATAGAAAATATCAAGACGGGTATCTGGAACCCTCTTTTTAAGCATATCCCACACACAACAAAGACTAATAGTTCAAAGTTACCCAAGTGTTTTACCCATAACTGCAATGAACAGTTCGGACAAAATCACAACAAAAAACATGACCTCAATGCCACTAGGGAAAAAAAAAATCACTTTTTCCCTATAAACTAGACTACTTTTACTCAGCATTACAAAGGGCCATACTTGGACGTATACCTCGGTAAAACGCATAGCTAGCAAGCCATCCTGTTTCCAAAATTGCAACTGGTTACTTTTCTCCCTTGCTAAACCAGAACTCTATCCTATGTAAGGCAACATACTTTTGTTCACTTTCCAACAATACTTCTGTAAGCCATATTTCTGCAGAGAAATTCTCCGTCTTTATTATGCTCTCTAAGTCCAATTATTCATTGCATACAAGTTAAATGTCTGCTTGATCTATCTCCTTAGAGATATTATTCATGCTTATACTTTCAGTCGCTTAAAACCAATAAAGCCACCAACTCTGACAATGTTCCTCCCTTTTCTGGCAGACAATACATACGAGGTCCACCCTTTTTCAACCATTTCTTATCTCTTTCTCCCCTCACTGTACATGAATATATCTTGATATTTGGAAGCATACTAATGTATGCTCCGTTCTCAAGGAGAGCAACCAATCTTACCCAGTCAGCTATCGCCCTATTTTAATCACTTCCAGCATATCAAAGGCGAAGTAGACCCGTATTAACGATAAACTTCTTTATCACCTTGAATATCACCTCCTCCTTAATAACCATAAGTACGACTTGAATATCTCCTCCTCCTTAATAACCATAAGTACGACTTTCGTAAACTTAAATCTACTCGAGTCCTACTCTCCTATGTCAAACACTAGTGGAATCTTGCCCTCGAAAAAATTGACGAAAACATTGTTCACTTCCATCTTTTGATCGTCTCTTGCACGCCGCGTTCCTGGCAAGACTACTCGCTTATACGATCCGACCGCCTCTCGCCTCTTGGATCGACAGGTTTCTGTTAAATCGCATTACTGCAGCCTGTGATGACGGAACTCTCTCTCTCTCTCTCTCTCTCTGACCCACATTTTATCAATTCTGATATGCTAAGGAGTTCAGTTTTAACCACCATATTCTTCCTTTTACACACCAACGAACTCTAAAAACGCCCACTCATACACATATGATATCATCCATCCTTCATTCCTTATTAATTTAAGCCACACAAGCATCATTCGCATGAAGTCTAGACACCTCACACCCGATCTGTATCAATTCCATGAATAGAGACCTTGAAAACATCCTCATATGGGTAAGTTCCAATTTCGTTTTCTTCACTAACACAGAGAAAGAGCCACATGACATATCTCGGAAAACATTATCACATTCCAAACCTGTACACATTAACAGCCACCGAATTTACCAGCAACTACCCTGAAAGACCGAAGTTCAGTGTTACTTCTACTTCTGGAAAGGATATTTTCTTATGATAAGATTTTCTTCACAAATGGATTTGAGTTTTAATGAAAATTAATGTAATTACATAGAATCTTTACAATCTTAAAAGATGTTGTGTACCACCTCATAATACAGATTTACATCTTTATGAACATTAGTTGAAGGAAACTACAGCTTGTGAGATGTGACGCGAATATCATATCAACGTTCAGTTGATAAACAATGTAATGATTCTAACAGCAACATCCTATTTGCCTCCGTAGTAAATCAAATCAAATTGTATTGGCAAGAAAAAAAAGCATCATATGCTTAAGCCATATAAAAAAAACCCTCAAAAGACCCTCATAAAACCCCAGTCATTGCGGGGATTCTCTATACAAATATATACAGAATCCCCGCAGTTGTCCAGGGCTGCTTTGAACAGGGACGTGGTGGGTATCTAGATGACTTCCTGCGAAAGTTTATTCCACTGTTCTGCGATACGGATGGAGAATGTGGCCTTCCTCCTATTAAGTCGAAAGTGTTGGAGTTAGTTATTTACTTGGTTTCAACTTCCACTAGTTGGACTCCGCTTTTCATCTCTCCGGCATTGATGGAATATGTGCCGCTACTTATGTTTTGGACTTGATTTACTCAATTCCTTTTCCTATACAAATTTGGTGTGTTGTTCTAATAGAGGAAATAATTATTAAGTCATTGATGTAGAAAGTTGGAAGGATTAATAAATGGTTTCCAATGCCTAGTTGAAAACATGTTATTAATTCAACCAACTATAATCTACTGTCCTTTTCATTTAGGATAAACATTTGGCTAAAAATAAAATAAATAAAAAGTACACAGAACGTCTATATAGAACATGTGCCTAACAAACACGTGATACATATGCATTGACGAAAACATTGTTCACCTCCATCCTTTGATCGTCTCTTGCACGCCGTGCTCCTGGCAAAACTACCCGCTTATAGGATCCAACCGCCTCTCGCTTCTGTGGATTCATATAGATTCATACACGCATAACCGTCACTTGCAAGCTTTTATCATTTGGTGGCAAGTATCATTTTCCTCGAAATGTGTTTGGTGCCTATGTGCTCATAAGCACATGTAGAAAGCCTCTCACTGCTTCTATCCCTGAGCCAGCATAACACCCAGGAAATAACAGATAGAAGAAGAGAGGGCTACACCAGCATTGGGTTAGTACTCACGTTCAGATCAGTAAACGGAAGCAACATGAAATAAAGTGCATAGATCAAAGACACAACGAGCCGCCAAGTCCAGAAATAGAACCCAAAATCTTATGATTGTAAGCCTAAACATTAGACCGCGCAATACAATAAATATCTAAAGTGCTACTAACCAAATTATTTATAAGAGTGTTGACTATAAAATGAGTTGATAACGACACAGTGAAGACATATAGAAGTGATTAGATTTTAAATACAGATAGCTTACAGTTCATAAAGCTTTTAACTACATTGGTCTTTAATCTCATTATATTCAACATTCTCAACAGCAGCATTCATTGATTTATGTCGCCATCCACAAAAACATTTCACAAGAATATCAGACGATTTCTAACGAAAGACTAATATCTTTATAAGTGCGTTTACGTTTACTAAGGTCCTCCAGTCACTATTGCATAGACGTCACATTCTCCGTCTAGCCAAACTAAATTTCAGCATTTTATTTAACCAAGTTCACACATTTATCACGATTTATTCATTATATCATCCTGCCCCCGTAATGGGTTCTTGACAAACTGATCCCGTTCAATAGCATAAAGACGAAATAACTGCGTATGTCTGTGTGTGTAAGACGTTCACACACACACACACACACACACACACACACACACACACACACACACACACACACACACACATATGTATATTTATATATTTGACAACGTGTATGTAATATAAAGAAAGATAAACAAATATTTTGCCATCATGTTTCTATAGAAACATTTGATGGGGTTATAAACATGTGAAGAATTTCAAAAGAACATTCGTAACGATTCCTGTTATTTCTAAGAGATAATATTGATTTCTTTTGTGACAAGCGTTATTGTTTTTCTTTCAATATATTCCAGGTGAGATTTGTATGAGCAGATCTATGATCAAAGTTATCATATCCGTGACCATTCGGTTTTATTTCATGCAAAGTATGTAGGATTATGTTATCAAATTTGAGCCTTTCTCCCTTCCTTTATGACAGTGGTCATCATTTAAGGAGTTTTCGATTCTACTGCTAGCATGTTGAGCGACCACATAACGTTTCTTTCATTGGCGGGACATATGTTGTGAGCAGTTGTCGTTTTAATCCCAGGTCAATCCTTATTGAAATCAGCTACAATAAAATGTATTTCAACCATGAAAATCCTGTCTACTCTTTTACCATTTAGTCAACAGGGAATGGAAGGGTCAATGTTATCTTACTTTTTTCAGGATCCTCAAGTATCATGGGAAAACGGGAGGAAGTTACCCTCAAGCCGAAAACGGTCACTTACGTCTACCAACAAAGAACGCAAAGTACGAGAACATATTCTGCAAAACATCGGACGCTCTCACAATCCTACTGATCAACCGTTCTGAAAGGATGAAAAGCAAAATTGACATTGGCGGGATTTGAACTCAGAGCGTTGAGAGTAAATACCGCAAGACGCTTTAATGACTCATATAAGACGAATCTATTATCTAAAGTGTTTTATCCTTGCATAATACGTCAAGGAGCGATTTGTGAGTGATTTCACTGTCATTTCTAGATGATCGATCGACTTCTTGGAGCCTTATTAGATCGAATTGAGCATTGAAAGTCAAAGAGTACGCTCCCTATAAAAGGGATTACAACACGGTTTCAATCCTTGTTGAGTCAATGTCACCCACATAGTCGCCAGTAAAACCTTACAAAAATACATAAACTTCTCAAGTTTCAGCATTCACCGATCTACGAATTACACAACCTGGCAGTATTAACATTTCTGATTGATCTATTGCTATTAAACAAAATCTAATTAATAAAATGGAGTACCAAAGTCTGTTGAATAGAATACAATATAATAAAAACATTGTTTTCTCGCGAATACAACTCTGATGTATTTAAAATTGAAATTTGAAACGAGTTTATACAATCGAATGGGAAAATCAAAAAAGCAAAAACATTCCACGTAGTTCTGAAGAGTCTCTGCCAAAGTAGCAAAATATATATAGAACAAATTTATTAGATTCTAAAGAGAATAGTTTGTGTTATCATATTACCCCTGGTGGTGAGCTTGATCACAAAATATAACAAGGAGCAATTATAAAAAAAATGGTAGAACTCCAACAGGGCTGAACTCATGATTTCTTCTAGAGACGAAGAAGAAAATACTTCAGCATTTAGCTAGTAGTGAATTTATCTACTGCAAAAATGACCAAAGACAAAGTCGCTCTTGGCATGATTGGAACTCAGAGAGCCGGAACGAACATAAGAAAACATTAGAGCATTGTATCCGCCAAGTTATTGACACTGAGAACTGATCGATTTTATATATTATTTACACAATATAATATATTAGTATTTATATTAAGTATGCATGCTTGTACACACATACACACACACACACACTCACACACACACACACAGACACACACACACACACTCACACACACACACACACACACACACACACACACACACACACAC
>JAOPUL010000002.1:1690742-1701609 GCA_027564515.1 Octopus rubescens | reverse complement strand
CTTGGTTTCTACAGCTGGATGCCCTTCCTAATGCCAACCACTCCAGAGAGTGTATCACCGGCACATACATACATACACATATATATACATATACAACGGGCTTCTTTCAGTTTCTGTCTACCAAATCCACTCACTTTGGTCGGCCCGAGGCTATAGTAGAAGACACTTGCCCAAGGTGCCACACAGTGGGACTGAACCCGGAAGCATGGGGTTGGGAAGCAAGCTTCTTACCACACAGCCACATAAGGAACAACATCATCATCATCATCATTTAACCTGTTTTCCATGCTGGTATGGCTTGGACAGTTAGACAGGAGCTGGTAAGCCAGAGAGCTGCACCAGGCTCCAATTATCTGATTCGACAAAGTTTCCACACCTGGATGCCCTTCCTAACACCAACCACTTTACAGAGTGTACTAGGTGCTTTTTACATGACATCAGCAGAGGAGAGGTGCTTTTTAAATGGCACCAGCACGGGTGCTTCTTATGTGGAACCAGCACAGGTTCTTTTTACATGGCACCAGAACAGACATTGGAAGTATATCATAAATAGAAATTCCATCAAATATAGAAACAATACACTGTTGCATAATACAACAAGTTAGAAAACTACCAAACTATGCAATTTTACAACAGTTATTCAGATAAATATCACATTATAAAATACTGGAAAAGAGAATGTGATGTTTTACTTTAAACATTATTTATTTTGATGAGTTGAGGCAATGACCATAAATTTCTCAGGTCTTGCTATACTAAGGTAAAAGAAGGTTTGGATACTGCTTGGTGCTGAATTTTGATATTGTGGAACTCAGTTATTAAAAAGAAACAAGGTAGCAAGGGTGTTCTAGATGGATGTATTTCTGAAAAGGCAGAATATCAAGTTTGATGTATGATACACAGAGTGGTGGAAGAAGACATAGGGTGAAATGAGTTAGTTTATTTAGCTGTTACATACAATCAACAAATTTGAAGGTGTAGAGATATTTGTGATGGTGGTAGAGGAGCAGACAATACCTTAATGGGTGAGTGGCTGATGAAAGTTGGTGAATAAAAGTTTGTTTATTAAACAGATGGTGGTGTTTTTCATAAATGCAGCCCAGAATGCAAGAGAATGAAATAAGAAACCCATCCAAGATGTACAAAATTTACTCCAGGAAAAAGGTGAACTTCTACAAAGTATCTGATCAATAAGCAACCAGGACATAAGAAGTATTTCCTGACCATGAAAAAGAAACCCCAATCTTGGCAGCGGGTATAGATGTCATAAGAAGCCTTGAAATAAATAGTAAGGCGTTATTCTTACACAGGGTGTAATTGTTTTAATTGGATGCTAAGCTTTTCAAAAACAGTGAGTGTATAGTGCTGTAGGTAGGTTTTCATAAAAGCTATGATGTCTATGATTTGTGCTATTGAATAACAAAGTTGTAATATCACAGTTGCAGGTTATTTTTAAGGTCTCTGTTCATAGAGAATATGCACATCTGCCAAGAGGAATTAATGTTTCATGAAGATATCTGATTACAAAAGGAGAGAGAGAAGTGTAAGTGGGGTGTCATCTACATAAGTGTTCATGTGATTAGAGGTGGCAGCGAATAGGTCATTAGTGTCAAGAAGGAAAATAATTAATGAGATTTTCAGCCCTGAGGCTGAAGACAGTCTTTTCAACACATGCTGAGGTGGAGTGATCTGATAGAAGCTTGTGATCAAGCTTATTAGGGGTGGGTGGAGCAAAAGGCAGGAGTTTCTAATGCAAGAAACAGTCAGAATTTTTTTTTTACTGACATCAAAGACAAACAATTTTAATCAAACCTAAGTTTACAAAGGGAAGAGTCCATTGCATTTTCTAAGGGATCTAACTCAACAGAAATTATACTGGTGATCACTGAGAAATGGAAGATTCAAAATAATATAATCATTTGGAATTATTTCCATTACCGTATACATGTTGCAAGAGTAATGCTTTAGGCCAAAACAGGATACGCTGTTATGGGTTTCCATATCAATATATATAATACACTAAGTGTCTTTGTATATATATATATATATATATATATATATATTGAGTAACACTTTAGTGCTTAAAGCTGTTGAATTTGTTCCACTTATAAGATTTTCTTTCTAAATCATTTGACATAAACTGCAGTCATTCTGTTTAGTTTTTGTATTTGTCTCATAACACTTAAATGAAACAGTTTGAAATTTTCTAAATTAACCAACAACGTTTCTATATTCTTACTGCAACACCGTCTCTATTTAGTTGTTCTGTTTGTCTTGTGTATTTGAAAGTTCTTAATGCTTAACCGATGTTTTAATATTCATAAATTTTGACAACTTACAGTGCATTGCAACATTTATAAGAGCAATGACACTTAAGCTTGATTTGATGTTTTTCCACTAAGACCAATAAAAGTCTTTCTCTCTAAATTTTCAAATAAGGTCTCCATTTACTTGCTGGAGTTGTTCTGTTTATTTTCTGTATTTGGAAGTTCATTCTGCTATTTTCATTGTCTCATAATGTGTTAATGTTCATAAATTCAGATGATTCGCCCAGCATCGCAACAGTCATAAGAAATTTCAATGCTACTTTAGTGTGTGTGATCTACCATGGTATCTGTAGTCTACACTTTGAAATGACTTGATCTATGTTAGGGTTAGGAACACATTGAAATTACAGACTGAAAATTCAGAAGGCCAAGGTGTGTTAGTGCCTTATGTCTGCACAAGAAATGTTGTTCTTCATGAACTTCTGCAGTGAATCATATCTGTATAGTTCTTGGGGAGTGATAAATATAATTTTCTTATTTTCCTGTTATTTTGGCATTTCTATTTGCTTCCTCATCCTCTAATTATCAACTGTCATCGTGTAATTTTTTCAACAATATCTCTATCATTATTGATGGCTCGGTTACTCTAGTCTCAAAATTACATGCAAGAGAGAAAAAAGTTAAAAGTTTGCTGATTATCATGGTCCATCTTAAGAGTTCTGGCTAGAACATCGGATACAAACATCTAGTGAAAAACTTCCCATATATGACAGAGATGTACATATGGTGTTTATAAACGTAGGTTACAGATACAATCCACTAAATAAAATTCAACAAGATGCTCAGGCAAGAGGCCAAGCTAGTGATTGTGATGGCTTTGTCAGTTTAAAAATAGATGAAATTTTAGAAATAAATAGTTATAAATTTTAAGAGTGCTCCAGTGATGACAGACATAAATGACATAGGAATTATCAAAAAAATACTAATTCTTTTATCTGATTTATACTTACTTGAAAATAATAACGAGACATCAGTTCTAATTGTATCCAAAATTAAAACAGAATTCTTGAAAAGATAACTTTACCTGGATAAAAGAAAAAAAAATAATTGTAAGTTTGGAGAATTAAATATTAGTATTATTAGTAAACAGATGTAAATAGAATTAAATGAAATGCTTGTACATCTTAGAAATCATTTGAACAAAATTTCTAAAAAGTAATGGGAATAAAATGCATAAGGCAGCAAAACTAAAATCAATGTTTTCTTGTAAGAAACCACAAAAGTTTGAAGAAAAGTATCTACTTGATAAATTTCAGCAACCATTTACTGCGCACAGATTGTTTACATGACCTAGATTGCTAGCAAGGACAGCAGATTGGCTATTTATTCTGTAATGAATATCAACAACATGGCTGACAAAGCAGTACAAATCACTGAGCTGTGAATAAATTTAGGGGAGGAGAAAGTGAGAATTACAAATTACAACCACTGTCGCCGCCATCATGATCACCATCTTCCCCATTGTTGTTTCTATTTGTTTTTCCCTCCCCATGATGGTGTACACAACCTAGGAAAAGCACACTATTTGTTTTGTAACCAGCTCCCTCCCTCCCTCCCTCCCTTAGTTTATTTATTTATCTATTTATTTATTTATTTATTTTATATCACAATTAGTGAGCAATAGCATTGTTCTATACAGATTTCCGACAGACCAATCTCTGGTTCACTGCATTTCTGAATCTGAGAGTAAACAGGGAGTGTCTAATTCAATGCAAGGAACTACATTGGTAAAGCACTGTGTTAGTTTTTTGGGGTTTTTTTTTTTTTTGGCTTTCTTGCAGATATTTATATTCTACTCTGATATAAAACAATGAAGGATCACACAATTTCACATGTACACGCATACACATACACAACAGACTTTTTCACACAGTTTCCATCAATCAAATTCCAAAGATATTGGGCAACCCAAGGCTACAGTAGAAGGCACTTGCCCAAGGTGTCATACAGTAAGGTCAAACATGGGAGTAACATGGTTGTGAAATGAACTTTTTAATCATACAGAAATGCCTGCAGCTGAACTGAGAGTTGAACCTACTGGTCTCCTTCACTCATAGGATCATTGTCAAACTGTCCAACCCAGCATGGAACATGGATGTTAAATGACGATGATGATGGTTCCTGATACTAAAAAAACTATTTAGCTGCCATTGCCCTGAAATGTGGTCTAGCCTGTGAACACTCGTGATAAACATCGCGTTGGTATATATATATATATATATATATATATATGAACAGGCACAATAATGGTGATCAGGTGGCTTTACAACAAGGTAGCAACACTATAAGTAAACACACACACTCACACACACATACATACATATACACAACACGTATCAGTGAAATATAGAAAATTGCATAGGGCAAAGTAATTGGTGATTGGTAATTAAAAAATAGATTCTTGCAGCCTACAGACAACAGAAAGAAGTGGAAGTTAACAGGAAGTTCAAACAGACATATGCTGTTAGTCTATCATGCCACCATGCTTCATACCAGTAGAGACAGCAATAAAAATAACACATCAGATCTGCTTTTAAAGTAGATTAGCAGAAAGTTACCTCTGTTTTCAGTTCAGTATGTTGTAATGAGAGAAAAGGGGGGAAAAAGCAAAAAGCAAAAATAAAAAGACAGAAATGAAAACAAAAATTTGAAGAATATGCACATCCTGCCTACTGAGACACATCAAGTAACTGGTGTGCTCCACCTCAAAAAAACATTGTGGACCTCCCCTTGGTGTGTTTGAGTGAGTGTGCATGTGTGTTGACATAACTGGTATATATGTTTTCCATATGAAACAACAAATAAAACAAAAGAAAATCTGATGAGAAACTGATGGTCAGAGCAAGATGTAACATGTACTGTATGATTCAGTTCCAGAGAATAGAGTCATTTCTGAAAAGCCATTATACTGACAATTAGAAACCTATTTCAGTATGTGATTAGGTAAAATAAGGAAGAAAAACAAAGTTACAATAACCCTAATATCAGATGAAAATAATTGGCCTTTTCATATGAAACATAAACAAACAGCTTAGATTGTTCTATAGCAGCAATACCACAATCAAGTTTCAATTCTCAAAGGCACCCACTTCATTTATTTTGCTAATTCTCTGGAGATAGGTATCAACATCACACAATCCCATTCGTCTTCACACCTAAAAGACCTAGGTAACAAAATATTTTGGAGTGGAGAAGATAGCTGAGACAATAGAATAGAAAACTAAATGTTTTACATAAATAGGTTTCATATGTCATTATAAAGTTCACATTCTTACAGTTACAACTTTGCTTTCCAATCCTTCCAAGTTGATAAAAATAACTATCCATAATTAACCAGAACCAGTTCAATTGAGAACGCTTTACTCATTCAAATAAATACTTGTCTGCCGCATCATCATCTGAAGACAATCAGTAATAGAATATTTTCCCATTCGTTCTAATGTCTCTTTTTCCACGCTAGCATGAGTTAGATGAGTATATATTATTGCAGCATTGTTTTACAACTGGATGCTCTTCCTGTTGCTAACCCATACCAATTTTCAAGTAAGGGGTCACTTATTTCACACATCTTCAAAAGCACGGAGCTGGTGGATAATTTGTTGACAGGGAAAATGACAAACTTCACCACTTGTGACTCAGTGCTTTTTATACTAGGCACTCAGGATGTAAACATTTGCACAGACACATACACACACTCATGACAGGCTTCATACAGTTTCCATCTACCAAATTCACTCACAAGGCATTGGTCAGCTCAGGCCTACAGCAGAAGACAAATGAAAGATGCTACACAGTGTGATAGAACCTGAAATGGTTTAAAAGCAAACTTCTTAACCACACAACCATGCTGGTACCTATTATAGTTAATATACTGCTCATTATATTTGTAAGAAACAAAGTATCTACTACAACAAAATCTGCTCTTGTGAATTAACTAAGCTACATAAGCACTCCACCCAGACATATCCAACACACTTGCTACCTCCTCTTGTTACTCCTGCTGTGTCATAATTTCCAGATCCTGCCATAAATACTTTGTTCTAATCCTTCTTCTTAGAATAGCTATGCTTTAGAATTCACTCTCTACACATATTATTTCCTACAGACATTTCAACTGAACATCATCCATACTTGCTATCATCAGTCTGAGAAAGTCTACAAAAGTCACTAATACCAACCCCCATCCTCTAACAAACTCAAATTTTGTTTTAGTCAACTTTGCCTTTCCTTCTTCTGAGGGCAATAAATAAATATTTGTGATGTATGAATCACCTGTGTCTTTCTCCTCTAAATCAATGATCTTATTTCAATATGAGAAATTATCATCAACATTATTATAGTAGTAGAGTTATCAGTAAGCACAGGGATGTAACATAGATCATTTGAAGCTTGTACTTCAGTATATGGTGATTTCGAGGTATGAATGCTGCTACGGTTGAGTTTGTCTTTCCAATTTCACAACATCAAAATATATATGAGTAATACAGTAATTAACCATATTCTTTAGGGTCAAATAATTGAAAAAAAGATTCATTACTATAAAAACTAATCTAAAAGTGAAAATATACACTTTTGATTTCATTTGACAAAGATACAAGGCCAATTTTGTACTGGGTGTACATTATTGATTTGAGATCAATATATTACTGGAACATTCCACTGTATGTAATGAGCAAAACACTAAATAAATGTTATGGCATTTCTCATGTCAAGGGACTATTTTTACCAATATGGTGAAGAAGTATGAGTTGAATTTCGATTAGCCTCAATAATGCTGAGCACTTCCAATTTATGGTACTTCTTCATTTAATTTTATAGCTGTCATAATTCCTCGCATGACTTCAACAACAAAACTGGTCGATGTCTTATATTTGCTGAGCTTTCAGTCAGTTCAATAAATATGTTAATAGTTCTTTTCGTGGTTCAATGATGAACACGGAAAAAAATGAATAGAAGGCTAACTGCACTTGTCTATAAAAGGTCATTGTTCTATGTTTCTTCCTGCATCACAGCATCAGGACAACTATACAAACATCTGTTACTTTTATTCTTATCTGTATCACTTTGTTTGCAAGTGGTACCACCCATATGGCAGTGACAGGATTTAGAGTCAGTAATCTCATTAATTACTCATATCCTATAACTCTCATGTTCAAGTTCCAAATTTAAAAACAAAACAACAAAAACATTGAAATTTGATTTTAAAGTACAATACTTTGCATTGAACGACTTCACAACAATGGAACAATTTTCTAAGGGATTTTAAACAGAAATAGCTAAAATTTCAAAATTCCCATACAGACTGATAATCATCATCATCATCATTTAACATTCGTTTTCCATGTTGGCATGGGTTGGACAGTTTGACAGGAGCTGGCTAGCTGAAGAGCTGCCCAGGATCCATGTCTGTTTTGACATAGTTTCTATGGCTGGATGCCCTTCTTAACACCAACCACTATAGAGAGTGCACTGGGTGTTTTTACGTAGCACTGACACAGGCGCTTTTACATGGCACCAGCACAGGTGCTTTTTATGTGGCACCAGCACCCACAAGCCTGCAAGATTAGAATCACTCAGCTGAAAAAGAATGTAGGGGACAGCCATGATTTTACTTAGCTTGACATATCTTCTCAAGCACAGCAAACCGCTAGAAGTCTCGGTCCCGTCATACAATCCATATAAGGCTACAACACTGCACAAGACTTAATTATCTTTGTCAAGAATTCTAATTGCATTATTTTTTTTTTCTCCTTCTAATTATCTTAGTAAGCAGAGAGAATTAAAAGTAGAAGGGAGGTTTTAAAAGCAACTAAATTACACTTGACTAAAATTTAACCCTACTTAATGATTTCTAGTTACATTCTCTGATTCAGCAAAGAAAATATACTTTGTAGCACCAAAAGCAAAGCAAGCACATCGGACACAAACAACCTGCCTAACCATGAATTAAACATTTACTGACCTTGTTGGTGCTAATATGTAAAGAGAACTATTAAAGTGCTAAATAAAAATACATTGCTGAAACAAGTATTCTTTTAGCCAATTGAGATTCCAGCCTATTTAAAACAACTTTATGTCTAAATCAATGTTTTTAAGTGATTCATTAAAAAATGTTGATAATTAGGGTTTCAGTAGTTATTATTTTCATAAGTTTGATTCATGTTGAATAAACTGACTAATATTTCTTCCAATTAAAATTATTTTGGCTAATACCCTATTTAACTCACAAAACTGAAAATGTATCGTCCAATCAAAAGTTTTTGTCCAATATGCCATCTAACTAAAAATATGCCCAAATAAAAACAACATAAAGTATATTTGTTAAAACAACACTGAAAGAAGGGGAAAATAATTATCAAGCAACATCTCAAGTTAACTTCAGTTTTAACATTCATTTTCTTTGAAAGCATGATGAGACAAAGTCTTTCAAAGAAAAAGAATTATCAAAGTAAACAAGCAATTCTATATCTCACAATGTATCTAACAAAGTATTCACTACAAATAAATTCCAGAATGAAAAATTAAAAAATTAACTCTAAATTACATGATTCACCTGAATCATCATAAAAAATATATCTTGAATGAAAGCTCTGAAATGTTTTGCTCTATTTTATCCCCACGGATATATTCACAACCAGTTATGAACCTTAAAAAATTGACAAATTGCCACTGAATTTCATAATAATTTGTTTTCAGTTAATATTTTACAATGAAATTGAACAAACTACTAAAACATATCACTCATGGCCTAATCTTAGGTTTTCTACATAAAAACATAAAATTATTATTTCTAAAGAATATTTATTTTATAAGGCTTCTCATAATTTGAGAATGGTATTTACTATTTTCTAGTTTATTTAAACAGTTCTATATTAGTTTTTCAACACCAGCATAGCTTAGTTGCTTTGAAGCAAGAAGTTAACATGTTTAATTTCTAAGTTCACAGTCGAATGGCTACCAGGAGGTAGGGCATCCAGCTGTAAAAACAATTGTTCCAGCTGTCTCCAAGTAGCCATAATCCCTCCCCACTCAATAATAAGGAAAAAAAAAAATTGTTGATATAATGCTATAAAAAAAAAAGATAAAAAACATTAATATTAAATGACTTAATGTAACACAGTCTAATAGACGTTAAGTAATTAGAACTATATCTGTAACAAGAAGAGGCAAACATGACTGAACAATGATTCAATCAGCCAAATAGAGCCAGGGGAGACAATGTATTGTGACAAACGTGATATCCCAAACCCAACAATGAAAAAAGCCACCCCTGAAATCCAGGAACCATAATCCACAGAAGACAGCTGTACTATGAAGCTTTAAAGTGATGTTAAAGATCCCCATTTCCCAGTTTCACTGTGAAGAAGATAGATCTAATGGCAAGGGTGACCTAAGATGATTTACTCGTATCACTTGCCAGCTGCAGGAGCCAGCCAGAAATCCAGCCTAGCAGAACTGCCTTAAGACTAGCTGCCACAGTTTTTTTTGGGGTTTTTTTTTTCAGAATACACACTCTCAGAGTTTATCTTCCTTGTGCTGGTGCCATGTAAAAAGCACCAGTGACAATGCCATATAAAAAGCACTTGCGCCGAGAGTCCTGTGCCAATGGCACGTTAAAGCACTCAGCAAACACTGTAAAATGGTTGGCATTAGGAAGGGCATCCAGCTGTAGAAACCAAGCCAAATCAGACTGGAACCTGGTACAGCCCTCCAGCTTGTCAGCTCCAGTCAAACCGTCCAACCCATGCCAGCATGGAAAACAGACGTTAAAGGATGATGATGATGATGATGATTTTACTTCTGACGGTTTGACTGGAGACTGGCAAGCTGGGGAGCTGCACCAGACTCCAGTCTATTATATATATATATATAATTAATATAAAAGATGTTCAAAGACATAACAGGTTGTAACGCTATTTCACTTGTTCTGGCTAATTCTTTAAGAGTGTGTCACAGGGTCACTCTCCATGATACTTAACATCCAAGTACCAGTCTTAAAATCCTTGCTGTCCCCAATAAAGCAGTTTTCTGAGCATGTTCTACCCTCATGTCAATCCCAATTTCTCCAACAAATTCCTCAAATCTAGTTGTTAATGCTCCCTTTGCCTCTACAACTATTCGGATGACAGTTCCATTCTTGTCCACTTTCGGGCAATCTCATCTTTTAGTGACTTGTACTTCTCATATTATTATTAATTTTTCTATTATTCTGTAGTCTTATTTTTATTGTAAGCTTTCACTGCACTATTGGACACAGCTCTATGTGCCTTGGGCATGTGCTGTAGCTTGTTTCATCTTTTACTTGTTTCAGTCCTTAGACTGAGGCCATGCTGGGGCACCACCTTGAAGAATTTTAGTTGAACAAATTGACCCCAGTACTTATTTTTTAAGCCTCGTGCTTATTCTATTGGTCTCTTTTACTGAACTATTAAGTTACAGGGACGTAAACACACCAACACCGGTTGTCAAGTGGTGGTGGGTAAAAACACACACACACACACAAACACACACACACACACACACACACACACACATATATA
>JAOPUL010000002.1:1632269-1642492 GCA_027564515.1 Octopus rubescens | reverse complement strand
ATATTATATGTGTGTTAAACGGTCCGCGGTAGTGAAAAATGGTTCATAGTCGCCACACTGGAGTGAAATTGAAATGAAACGGTTTAGTGGTGCCTTCGTTTGCGTCAGGAAAGGCAGGAATCTATATACAGCAGTCGTCAGTTCCGACTGATACAACAAGTAAATAAATATACAAAGCGCTTTTAGAGGGGTGGCTTTGACAAATTCAGCAAGAAATATTATGTGTGTGTGTGTGTGTGTGTGTGTGTGTGCGCGCGCGTGCGTGCGTGCGTGCGTCCGTGTAAGGTTTCATCACAGAAACTAGCTTACTTCACAGTTGAGTTATATACATTTAATAAACAAAGAAGATATACACAGAAAATACGTATACGACATATATATATACACACACACACACACACACACATACACGCACGTACGTGCGAGTATGTGTGTCTGTAGTCGTAGTAGTAGTAGTAGTAGTTCTGTGCCCAGCTGTCTGCAACTATGACACAAGTTCTCTCTCTCTCTCTAATGCTCACATTTCTATCCTTCTCCTTCTCTCTCTCTCTCTCTTCTGCTCCACCTCCTCCAACTCGTCGATTGATTAAGCCCACTCGACCAATTCCTTTTACGCCGTGCAGTCTTGCTTGCCTTCATGCATGGCTGGGCACAACCAATAAAACATGAGGGAGGCGAGGCTAGGAAGTGACAAGCAGCAAATCGTAAGGAGTAGACAGAGGAAGAGAGATATATATATATAGAGAGAGAGGTTATAGCTTCTCTCTGTCTCTACTCCTCTCTTTTCCCCCTCTCTTTCTATCTCTCTCAGTTTTTGTGTGTGTGTGTGTGTGTGTGTTTTTTATTCATGCACCAACTCTTCTAGTAATCAGTTCCAGTCCAATTGATGTGTCATGGCGAGACACTACCACCAAATCAGCACAGTAGAGTTGGAACTGTCTTAATTCGTTGCTGTCCCGACAGACAATTCACACACACACACAGATAGAAAGAGGGAGAGAGATTCCCTGGATACCACTACCTTACCATCAGCTTCCGCTAGCACCGACAACCTCACTTCCCGTGTCTCCACCGTTCTTTTCCTCCTTACCCCATTTCTACACCTCCCTCTCCTCTCCTTCTATCTAGCTTCTAGTGAAGAGCTTTGAGAGAGAGAGAGAGAGAGAATTCGGTTGAAAATTTAGTGGATTCCAATAGAGGTTACAATCCACTGTTGCAACAGTCAGTTACCAAATAGCCGCTAGTTCCACTCGAGTTGGCATTGAAGAAATAAATGAGAAGCTTTCAGTGGCGTTCAGTTGTGAAAGCCACTTGCCTGGAAATTGTATGGCATCCTTCCAGACCAAGGATCAACATCAAATTTAGTTTCTCCCCCCTTCTCTCTTTCTCTTATTCACACACACACACGCACACATACACACGCTATCCTTGCACACACATCTGTATAGAAAAACTGATGACATATACACATACTCTATCAGCAGCATCTAATAACATTACCAAGGCATAACAAACTGATAGATATTTCTTGCTTTAATACCATTCTCCACTACATGCCATCCTCCATCCACCCACCCCCTCACATCTACATACAACTAGATTCATCTTCAAAAGCTATCAATACATATATGTGTGTGTGTGTGTGTGTGTGTGTGTGTGTGTGTGTGTGTGTGTGTGTGTGTGTATTGTATCTCCTTGTATAAATATATAAGACGCAAGAGGGAAAGAACAAGGTTCTATGAAAGTACTAAATGAGGAATGACAAGATATTACAAAGATAAGGATGAAAATGGAGAGGATTTTAAGGATGTCACTTGGTCTGTGTAAATCTCCTTGTATGTTTATAGCTGTAAATCATACTAATAGCAGTTATAAACACTGGTTGTTATGTTAACCCTTTTAAGAGAGTTAAATCTAATCCCAGCTGAATGTAAGAATGTGGAAACAGAAACTTGAAAAACATTACACTATCACCATCATCATCATCATAATCATAATCATTATCATCATCATTGTTGTGGTTATTAGTTTCACATTTATCTTAGTATGCCAGTGTGGACTGGGAGATTTCTAGATAATCTCTTGGAGTTTAGTTATCCTTTCTCGGATGACTTGTGTGATTTAACTAGTTTTACTCTAATCAATTGCTATTCTAGTAATTCACGGCATAAATAATAAAGTTGGTAATAGTTACCTTAACTACCAGCTCATAATACTCTGTCTCTCAACACTTCATCAAACTACTGATGGAACTTATTATATATGGTTGATCTACTACTAGATATAGCAATCAAAGTTCTCTCAACAGATACCTAACATTACAAAATTGGAAGATACATTTTGATAATGTAACCTGACATATACTGTCCAAAAAGACTGGATGGGTCACAAAACACCTTTGATCATAAGCCTGCTGACCTAAGGCTAAACAACAACAACAACTTTATCCCTCAGACATTCTCATCAAATATTGCAACTGGGGTGGGAATGAGTTTAATCCTTTAGCATTCACACTGACCATATCTGGCCCAAATATTCTACCTGTTTTATGCCCAAACTGATCAAATCCAGCCTCTCACACCTACCCTACAATGTCATTCTAAAAATAAACAATTTCATCATCAAAATTTTGAAGTTATGAGATAATGCATGGTTAATTCAAAACAATGTGAATAAATAAGCATTACCTTTGACAGAGTAATCTGAACACTAAAGGGTTAAATAGTCAACCTGTTTTATGTTCAAACTGACTAGATCTGGCCTTTCACACCTACCCTACAATGTCATTCTAAAAATAAACAATTTCATCATCATATTTTGTTTGTGCACAGAGTTTAGCAGGCTAGGAGGATTGCCTATTTGGTCTAGGAGCGTCATGGACAACTTGTGTGCCATTCAGAAAGTCCCATGTCCTGCAAGAGTTTCTGAATGAAGAATTACCTTCAAATCTGTTAGTAGTGCGACCCACTTGATGATGAGCCCTGTCTTATGTTGCCCTTGCTTGGTCTAGGACATAAGCTTCAGTCTGGTGGATTGTGCACAGGATCCACAATATATCACACCAATATCATGACTTGAAGCTGCTGTCTTTGGACCATTGGTTAATGTTTAATAGCCACTCCTCTCAGCCATACAGAGCCACTGAGAATACCAGTGACTTTACTATCCATATCTTTGTGTTGTGGGACACACTGTGATTTTTTTTCACACTTTGGTCAGATTCCTCATATCCAGCCAGCCATAAATTTCCTTGTTAACCGTGATAGTCATGTAGATGCAGTAACCTAGGTGTTTGAATTTTTTTACTTGCTCAATCATCTGGCCATCAACCCAAATCACTGGGTATTCATCAGACCCCACAACCAATATCTCGGTCTTATCAGCAGTCAAACAGAGACTGGCTATTTCCCTGATGCAGATCAACAAATCTTCATTGCTGGTTGTAAGCCGGGTGATATCTTGGACATGTCATAGACTACTAGTCTGTTCACTTCCAACCATACTTTTCCAGGCCATTCTCATCACCATATATATCCCCATATACATTGTACCATAATTAAGGGCTTAACATAAATATCTATCTGTAAAAACACTTACATGCTAATATTTAAAATATGCAAAATATGCACACATGAAAAATAATTTTAAAATCTGTAGAAAGCATAACATCACAGCTTTGGTCTTTTCCTTCTAGCAATCATATAATATTCACTATACACCTTTAGCATAAACTATGGCGGGATGTTTATTTTCCTTTCAGAGTCTTGAATGGAGTTCAGTCACAGTAAACAGATAATATTTCATGTTATAGAGCTGCTTGATGTTAAATCCTGTTGGAGCTGGAAGTGTATGACAGATCAAGAAGGCTATAAAAGTAGTTAAAAGGCTATATAAAATGGAGCTTGATAAATATATATATATATATATATATATATATATAACAAAACCAAAAGCCATAAAAATAAAACTAAGAAATCAAATTTTTTTTTTTTTTCTTGTGCCATTAGAATTAAACAATGTTACAGCTATTAGTCTGGAATTATTTAAACTGTCGAGTGTAGATAGATAAAATAGAAGATAAAATTATGATAATCTTCGAGGTTAACAGCCAAGGGACTAAGAATACATATGGAGGTGATTCCCAATGTTGTTATATTTTAATATTTGTAGTTGGTAATATAACAAACTTTTGGAATGGTGGACAAAATCAATTAGTAACTGATGATAATATGGACAGAGGTGGTCTTTTAACTAAAATATTTTATCAGCAAGTAGTATCTTTATTTAACCCTTATAGCATTCAGATTTCTCTGTCAAACCTATTGCTTATTTATTCACATTGTTTTGAATGAATCACGCATTATTTTGTAGCTTCAAGATTTCAATGGTATGTTTGTATATTTTTAGAATGACATTATAGGATAGGTGTGAGAAATTGGATCTGGTCAGTTTTAACATGAAACAGGTAGAATATTTGGGCCGAATATGGCCGGATTAAACGCTAAAGGGTTAAAGCAAGAATTCTGAGATGATGGAAATATGGTAATTTTTTAGAAGTTAAAAAATGTATTCTGATGGTAAGTTCAACTAAATCTGCCCCAGGAAAGTCATTTGAATCACTTGAGATGATTTATGAGGGTAAATAGTAACATTTCTATATTCCATAGTCAGCCAGAAAGATTACTATCACAAACAAAGAGGTTGCTCTTAGTTGTAGCTAAAACTACTCATTATTACAGCTTATGTCACATTAGCAAGGTTTCAGTAGAAAAATTTTAAGTAGCCATGGGCCATTTTCTCTCATGTGCTTGATGACAGGCAATTATTAGGCAGAAAATCTCACTAACCATTGATGTCTACAAAATAACATTTCCTTGACATGTTTGCTCCTCTTTTGTTTGAAAGTGATTTTTATGATTCAGACTATAATTTATAGCACATCTGTCACATGGTTCTTTTATGTTGTTCTTATTTTTGTTTTCCCCTCCTTAGTGGAAATATGTCATTAGCATCTTTTCAAATGCTTTAACTTAAACAAGTCAGAGCATTTAAGATAAAAACTGCAAAACATCTTATGTACATAAAACACTGACTTGAATTTAAATGCTATATTTTCTCTTGGCACTTACAAAACTGTCATACAAAACTTAGTAAACATTTTGCAATATAAGGTAGCCAGCCATATGTCAGACACCAGTTAAAACAAAATACTTTCATTTCTCCATGAAGTTAGTGAGAAATAAATACCTTAGATTCTTTATTATCTTAATGATCATAACGAAGTTTAGGCAGAACATACACTAAAAATTGTATTATTAAAACAACATTATGCCATATCTCCATTATTTGTTTCTTAGAACTTCTTAACATTCTCTTTAAAATTATCCAAATCATTTCCTTATATTCATACACTCAGCTCTTCTCCTTTACTCTTACTTTCAACCAAAATACTATTCTAACAACACTCACAGCTTATTTGACAATACAATGAAGGATTTTTTTTTTCTTCACGCCATCAAGTGGAATTAATGCTTCCAGAAAGAACCAGGCCCAGCTCTAGGGTTGCTGGTACCCCAGGCAAGCTGAGTTTGTCACTCTTACAAATATTTATTATTTTTCATAAAAAGGTAAAGTTGTCAATGTAGGAATAGAATGTTCTTTACAATATACAAGCTATAAAGAACAGCTGAAACACAGCATCAGATTCAAATCATTTCATTAATATAACAAAGTGAACAAGACTGTATCTCCATAACTAGAAATGATCTCAGCACATTTTTGTTACAAACACTGAATGGACGACAGGTAAATAAAAGTCAAAAAGGTGTTGTGGATCAAATTTTCTCTTAACAAATTTCCTCTTAATTAATTAAAGAATCTTTACAAAAGAACAGATGCAGTTAGAATAATATACATCATTCTAAGGGAAACATTTTTTCCCATCTTTAGATTTACAAATATTTACATGGCACTTTTTATATCTAACTATTTTTCAATATCATTTCCTGTTGACAAAATTACCAAAGAATTTAATCTGCTTTGTGTCGTAGATGACCATAAATATCTTTCTAATGTTTAGTTTGCAAAACTGGTGCCCTGGTACTTCAACCAGCCTTGGCAGGAACAATCATGAGGTAAAAGTATTTTGACTACATACTAGATAAAAAGTAATTTGTTTCTGCCATCTTGGTGAAATATTTGGTATTTGATCATAGCTAGGGCAAAAAGGAGAGGAAATAAGTCAGTCATTCTATGTAAAAGATAGATTGTATAAAGCCTGCCCAAGGAACATGATATTGAATGAAAGTGAGACTTGGATACCAAAGTGGAAAATTTTCAGAGGCTGGGGAGAATTGTGTAAGAACTAAATGGATGAATAACATTAATTTGCATAAAAGGCAGATTACAAGTAAAGATATAGACATCTAGCCAGTAAAGAGGGTAATGGGTAAAGACCCCTTTCGCTCCTGAATGACCATGGGTTTGCACCTAAAAAGCTCCCCTCCTAGGCACAAGTCTAGGCAAGGTTGCTTGTGGAAGATCAGCAGTCGCCCATGCATACCAGTCTCCTCGCTCCATGTCACTGATGTTGTCCAAGGGAAAGGCAAAGGCCGATACGGCTTGGCACCAGTGACGTCGCAACTCATTTCTACAGCTGGGTAAACTGGAGCAACATGAAATAAAGTGTCTTGCTCAAGAATACAACATACAGCCCAGTCCGGGAATCGAACTCACAACCTCACGATTGTAAGCCCGACACTCTAACTACTGAGCCATGCACCTTCAGACATGCCGGTACTGACAGAGAAAACCAAAGACAAGCAGGTAAAGAAATAGAGGTTATATCTAAGGACTATTGCATGGACAAGATGACAGTACACCGTGCTGCAAATCTGTTCAGTTAATGTCAACATGGAAAACTGGAAATGACAATAATGATAATAGACTCCATCATGCTAATTGAAGATTTATAAGAAAAGCTCCTCAATCAATGGTGTTCCATAGTAAATTAATTATAAAATTTATAAAATCGAATATTTTTAAAAACAAAGATAAACAGGATCTGAAAGAAACAGGTGTATAACATAACCAAAGACTGCATCAAAAGACTAGGTTTGGTTACTTTTAAGGGCCAGAAAATACTCTAGCCATGAATAGTTGCTGATTGTTTTCAAGACACAGAAATATCTTACATTGAAGTACAGCAAATCTTAAAGCTGAAGTATGGCAAATCTTAGCTTATTGACTTACTATTTATCAGTTAATCAATGTTATATTTCTGTTTGAGCAGAATTCAAACAGTACAACCTCACAACAAATAGTATTTACAGGGAAAAGGAACACATGTGCAATTATATTTAACTTTGCATAGTCTTCAATAATCAAATTACCAATGTCTAACACACTAGTCTTCCATATATGATTTCTTAACAACTTTACAAACCAAAATATTTCACAAAATACATGGAATAGTCATAAATCTGCAAGTTAGTTATCAATTATTCAGAATGATTTCATTGAAAAAGTTATTTCAGTTATAGAAAATAAACTGATAGTTTAGTAAATTGAATATCTTTAACCGGCATTTTCGAATAAAGTTTAATGCCTTATTTTCTTGCTCTGATTATGAATGGCTTTCATCTTTCTATGCAATGCTGTCCTGTTAAATAGAGTTATATAAAAACATATCCAAGTTTATTCAAGTTACCTAACAAACGCTTTGCAAAATAATATTAAAAACAAAAAAGTCAATGGTGATTAATAATAGCTAAAACAGGCAGTTACTAAATTATGACAATGTATGCCAATGTTAGGCCAGGAACTGGAAGTTTCAAAGCACTGACTCATGTTTATATAGCTTTCAGTTGGCAAACATCTGCCGCACCTGCAGTCCAATAGCTAACCTGTTAGGTCACACTAACAACCTAAATCAGCACTCATCTATCTGAAAATATGTTGCAAATGAACAGATTGGTTCCCCTTCAATGGAGAGATTATTTGAAACAAAGGCAAAATTATTATTGCTTCAAACTATATTACGTGAAAATACTTACAAGTTTTACCTTTTGGGGTTGTTTGTTTATTTGTTTTTGCATTGTTGCAATTTGGAACCTCTTGCAAGTATTGCACAAGTAAGACAAGTTAGATTTCTTGAAAAATAATTTATACACCATTCCTATCATTATCCCTATTTAATCACTAAAATAAAATTCATCTCCATAAGTTTGTCACATCTGATTGTATGATTATCTATTCTACTGAAGCTAGGAAGTTTGATCATTTTATAATAATTACTGAACACAATTAATAACAGCTTTTTGTTTTCTCTTCTAAAATTTATTGCACCTTTAACAAGTTATTTACATACTAAATAGGTATCCCAACTCAATTTAACATATGTTGGGTGATCTAGTAGCTACAACAGAAATGAAATGAGTCAGATGTAAAATGAAATGCAATAAAAATGTATTGACACACATAGGTATGTAACTATACATTTTCTTTCATATATTAGTAGTTATAATATTAGCAGTGAAGGTGTATAGCTCAGTGGTTAGAGCGTTGGGATTACAAATGAGGTTGTGAGTTTGATTCCCAGGCTAAGCTGTGTGTTGTGTTCTTGAGCAAGACACTTCATTTCACATTGCTCCAGTTCACCCAGCTATAGAAATGAGTTGCGACATCACTGGTGCCAAGCTGTATCAGCCTTTGCCTTTCCCTTGGACAACATCGATGGCACGGAGAGGAGAGACTGGTATGCATGGGCGACTGCTGACCTTCCACAAACAACCTTGCCCAGACTTGTGCCTAGGAGGGGTGCTTTCTAAGTGCAATTCCATGGTCATTCATGACCGAAAGGGGTCTTTACCCTTCTAATAGTAGCAGTACAAAATAATATTGAAATACATTTATATATAGAAAAATTTCCTTTTTGTTTCCATTTATTAAACTTTAGGTTAACCCTTTTGATACCAACCTGTCTGAGACTGCTTCTGATTCTATGATACAAACTTCCTCTTTTTTCAGGATCTAACTTAAAACCTTTCATCAAAACTTCATGTTAATTTATGTTCTAAATACCAGCTTAATAATAACAGAGTTATTTTACTAAATTTTTCATCAAGTTCGTAATTAATTGATATAAAGATAGTGTATTTCAATAGAAATATGGTAACAAAAGGGTTAATATGGATATTTCTTTTGGTAATGTAATGGAATGGTAAGGGAGATGTACAAAAAAACATAGATTAACTTGTTTAACTTCAAAACACTAACCAAAATAAGAATAATAAACCTATACCACAATCTACTACTTTGCTTTATTGATTATATACAAAAGATTAATTCTATAAAGCAACTGGAAGAATTTGTCTTGGACAAAGCTATTTTAATCTAAATACTAAAAGTACAGGCATATAAAATTCAATTCTCAAATTAATGAGCACTGACCGAAAAAGTAAGGCAATTTATATAAACAGGAGAACTGACATTTTCCAAAAGGTTAGAGAAATTGCCACTCTCCAAGATGAAGTGTGGAAATCTTAAACTAAGTTACTGCCTCTCTAGGTAAAAAGGTGTTAGCGAAAGTAGTTCAAGTGTAAATCTAAATTCTCAAGAGGGCATTACCAGTTTACAACTTATTAAGTTGATATATCACTGGAGTAATAATAATTGTCCACACAAAGTTTTGGAATTCTTAAGTATATCTCAGGGAGGAAAGAAAACTACTGGGAATGGGAAATATGGTCCATTTTGACTGGCAAATTTCTACTGTCAACTAACTTTAAAATATGTGGTTCAATAAATTAATATACAAATGTGTAATAATTTCAAAGAAATCTTAACACTTTAACGGTCACTTTTGACAATAATTTAACTTTCAGCTCAATACTGATAAATGAAGCATAGCTAGAACTTCAACAGAAGTCTTCCAGTGAAATCATGGCTCAATCTTCGTTAGGCTTTTCTTTTTTTCTTTTTTTTCTTTTTTTTCTTTTTTTTTACAAGCACCACCCTAAGCAGAAACAGATCTTTCTTAAAACAGTGCTTTAATATCTAACTTAGAAATGAACTGTTAAATATTAGGAAAGGGAAAATACAGTTAAATCATTGTTTGAATTTAGTTTTAAGATACATTTAGTTTTAAGGCACAGGCGTGGCTGTGTGGTAAGAAGCTTGCTTCCCAACCCCATGGTTCTGGGTTCAGTCCCACTGCGTGGCAC
>JAOPUL010000002.1:1518330-1529917 GCA_027564515.1 Octopus rubescens | reverse complement strand
AACCATATGGTTCTGGGTTCAGGCCCACTGCATGCCATATTGGGCAAATGTCTTGTGCTATAGCCCTGGGCTGACCAAAGCCTTGTTAGTGGGTTTGGTAGGTAGAAACTGAAAGAAGCCTCTCATATATATATATGTACATGTGTGTGTGTGTGTGTGTGTGTGTGTGTGTGTGTGGGTGTGTGTGTGTGTGTGCATGTCTTTGTTTATCCCCACCACCACCACTACCACTACCACCTGACACCTGGTGTTGGTTTGTTTATATCCCCATTTGACAAAAAAGGCCAATAGAATAAGTATCAGGTTTAAAAAAAGAAAGAAAATAACAAGTAATGGCATCAGTTTGTTCAACTAAACCCTTCAAGGCAGTGCCCCAGCTTGGCCACAATCTAATGACTGAAACAAGCAAAAGATTGAAGATAGCTATAATTTATAAGTAAATCTGTAAAAGTAAGACAGAACTTGACCAGGTTAAACTTTCATTTTTGTGAAAACTCCCATGGAGATAAAAACTATGAAAAGTTACAGTATATAACTTAGGATATGGGAAAACTTACTTTTTAGCAATGAACTCATTTCTCGAACAAATATTTTGTCATATTCAAAATTTACTAAGTAGTTTTATGTGCTACCAAGAGTTAAAAGGTTAAATAACAATAAATTTAAGATATTGAAGAGTTCATTGCAATCATTCACTTAGCACTTTAGCTTTTTGAAAGCTTCCAATGACAATAAGATCTCATCTTCAACACTATGCTGACAACATTATACTGTACATAAAGAAATTGACTTAGATTCTCACAGCACAATACAGCAACATTACAAGGACTATCGACAACTTATTTATTGACAGAAAATCCTCAACTTCAAAAAGTTCTGCTAACTTGATGGCATTTTACTCATCTCTTATAGGTAGCTAATCAATCTTTTTCCAGATTTTCTAAAGAAATCAGCTTGCCATTTTTGACATCTACAATTCACTTTGCATAGTTTTTAGAAATTATGATTTATATATCTAGGTTTTTAAAAGTTCTCGATAAACTTTTTTGTAAATAACTCATGATACAATTTAACTTTTACTTATTTTAATTTATTATCCATTTCAAAATTATTTAACAACTATAAAGAAAAAATAATTTATATCACAAAATAATAAATTTTATTTTATTTTAATAATTACTCATGCAATAATTACATAATATTCATGTTAATAATTTGTTAGTGTTTGTTCTTATCCTTATATAATATGGTAATGGTACTTATAGGAATACCCTGACATGTTATTATGAGCCCTTTTGCAGTAGTTTTTAAATCAGAAATAAATCATATTGAAGATGCAAGATTATTTCTGTAATGATTTCAAATTTAGCTTTAACTGGTCTTAAAACCATTCAAGCCATTATGTCTCAGTAAGATATCTTAGTCTGCTTCCATCAGTCTATTTAGGTGAAAATAGAAACCAGTCTTGTTTTTTTGTTGAATTATTGAGAAGGACTGCCAACAGTAAAAACAATTGTCCCAACAATTCATAAGTAAATACACAAATATATTGAACTTGATGAGAGTACAGAACTTGATGGAACCATGCTTGACAAAAGTATACATTGCTCTATATACACAATCATGAAGAAAAAAAGCCATAAATATATGTTTCTTATAACTAGTTATTTAACCCTTTAGCATTTAATCTGGCCATATCCAGCCAAATATTCTACTTGTTTTATCTTAGATGGATCAGACCCAACCTCTCACACCTACCCTACAATGTCATTCTAAAAATATACAAACACACCATTGAAATCTTGAAGCTACAAAATGTGTGATTACTTCAAAACAATGTGAATAAATAAACAATACATTTGACAAAGAAACCTGAATGCTAAAGGGTTAAATTATAACATAGTCAAAGTACTGTAATGAGTACTCTTTGAACATGTAGTTATTGCTAAACAATTAATTTAATCCACAAATAAATGTCATAAAGACACGATATATATGTATCTCCTGAATGGAAGCAAAACAAATGTTTTGATCAATTTTGGTAGACATACTAAGTTTTCAACATATCTGGACTTGTAACTTTACAAACACCCAATTTTTTTGATGCAGTGGGTTTTCCTTTTATATAACATATATTTTTGCATGGTAACTACCTTTCATTTATAGTAGTTATCATCATCATCATCATCCCAATAATAATAATAAATGGACAAGCCCACTGTATGTAATAACATTCTTGACCCATCTGTGATGTCGGAATCTGATTTCAATCTTTCTTCTAATGTTTTCCTTGGTCTTTCACTGCCATAGGTACATTACATATTATTGCATATTATTGCTCTTTCTTCACATAACATATAAAACCACTTAAGCCCAACTGCTTTCTCATTTCACTTGCCCTCCAGTTTTCATACAAATTGATGTTGTATAGCCAACAAATCATATTTAACAAAATCCTTACAAAGCCTCTTCAAATCATCCACATCCAGTGCCATGTAGTATTAAACTCCTTATACACACATCATATTTCACATGGAGAAAGAAACAGATGTTGCAATTTTAAACACTTTTCTTCTTCTTCATCTTCTTCATCTTCATCATCACCATCATCATCCGTTTTCCATGCTGGCACAGGCTAGATGTTTTGACCGGAGCTGGTAAGCCAAAGAGCAGCACCAGGTTCCAGTCATCTGATTTGGCTTGGTTTCTAGAGCTGGATGCCCTTCCTAACATCAACCATTTTACAGAGTGTACTGGGTGTATTTTACGTGTCACTGGCATGGATGCTCCTTTACGTGTCACTGGTATGGGTATGTGTCACCAGCCCTTTAAATCTGTCACTTCTGCCAGTCAAAAATAACTTAAATATCTAAGTTTTAACACCATTTCCTTCAAAATAGTCACCTTGCGCAGCAATATACCAGTCCCAGCTTTCCTGCCATTTTTGGAATCCAGTCTGAAAGTCGTTTTCCGTAAGTGAATTGAGGACCTTCTGCAATTCGCTCTGGATCTTGACAATGGTGTTAAAATGATGACCTTTGAGCTGCATTTTCATCTTGAGGAAGAGATGGAAGTCAGCAGGTGCTAAATCTGGTGAATAGGGTGAGTGTGGAAGCAATACTATGTTGTTTTGGGCGAGAAATTCACGAGGTGCATTGTCATCATGAAGAATCTAATTCTTCACGCTCCAAAGATCCGGTCGCTTTTGCTGATGTCCTCCCTCAAATGCCTCAATGCGTCGCAGTAGAACTCTTGATTGACGGACTGGTCCTGGGGGTTGAATTCTCAATGCACAATACTGTGGATGTCAAAAAAAATAATGAGCATGCTCGGGACTGGATTTAAACTATGGGGGACCCAGGGGACTCTCATACAAAAGAATTAAAATCTTGAAAAATTATTGGTGTCCATAACATCAAGAAATCTATGGTTATTTATCATAAAAGAGAACCCATTACATTTAAGACATCAAGACATGTTTGTATATTGAAAGAGAGCCTTTTCATGCTAGATTGCTAGGAGGTGGGGCCTTCCTGTATTGAGTACTCCTTACTCTTTGTAGCAGGGGGCCCCCATTATCAAGGGTGGTCTGGGGCAATTGCCCCCTTCACCGCACTATAAATCCGGCCCTGAGCATGCTTTTGATTGAGTGGTCATGGAGATGACAGTCTCTTTAATTGTGACAACTGTGGCTTCATCTCAGGGTTGTACCCGTACACCCAACTCTTGTCACTGGTGATGATCCTTGACATAAAGGATGGGTCATCAGCAGCACGCTGTCAGGGGATCTTGACAGACGTCGATGAGATGTTATTTCTTCACAGAATACAGCATACACGTGATCACAAAAACATAAATTTCACAACTTGCGAAGTAAACACAGCAATGTCACTTGAAACACTGCCTTGTGAAGGTCACTGCTAGCTCACACTGCTAGCTCACACTGCTAGCTCACACTGCGCACGCAACCGTGTGCTGCCATCTGTTGGCGAGTTACAGAACTAGTCCGGGATACCACCTCGTATATTGCTTACTAGGATTTTTTTTTTTATTATAGAAAGTGTGTGGCTAGGTTCTTTTGGAATGTTTATATTTAAAAGTACTTTGTTCAATTTTCTATAAGGATAGCCTTTTCTGATTATTAGTTTTAGTGTTATGTCTAGGAAATTTACAATACGTACATCAGTTCGGATGGTTGTTTTGAGATTGAATTCCCTGATGGCCTTTATTAAGGTTTTCCTAAATGTATCTAGTTCATGATTTTAGAGACTGCTAGACCATCATCATCTCTGTAGAGTCCTATTCTATTGTGGCTGGATATATTGCTTAATTTTTCTAGTATGTATAGTCCAATTAGTTCATATGTCATTGCATTGGCATTTCCTCCCATGATTGTGTTAAAAAGCTGATAATTTTCATTTGATTTCTTTAATTATTATAGAATAGAAGGGAATTATGATACTTACCTATTGGTCAGTGACAACTGACAATAGTGAATCTTTTTGCAATGTTCAGAGCTCCAGGTTACAATATAAAAATTGATGACTTTCATTGCAAAAGACATGAAATATGTTTTATATATAAAACTGCACACATATATTTTATACACTCTCCAATCCAAATGTATTGAGTCCTTACTTGAATTGTGGACTCCCTAATCATATATATATACACACACACACACACACACACACACACACACACACACACACACACACTCATATTATTAATGAAATTTTCATGCTAAATGTTGTTGCAAGTCATCATCTGATTAATGATTTTGTTCTTAGAATTAAATAATTCTGGGAGAGGGTATTAAAAGTGAGAGACAGAGAGAGAGAGAGAGAAATTGGAAAGTAAAGAATACAGACAGAGAAGAAGAGACAGAAAGGAGAGAAGTTGGAGAAAGAGTCTATTTTAGAAGAGACATAGATAAATCGGAAGAAATAAAATTGGAAAAGATGAGAGAGGGGGAGTGAAACAGAGTAAGAGAAAGAAAGAAAGGGAAAATATCATAACAATTCAAGTTGAATGGGTGTAATGAAGATTATGTTTTTAATGCTTTTTCTTGGTTGTTTATTCCAATAGCTTTAAGCAAAATGATAAAACTTGTTTCGTCATGCCAAAAATTACATTGGAGCAATCTGTTACATACTGTAGATTTGCAGTAAATCTTTTCTTTTTGATGTTTGAGGATAAAAAAAAAACAGTTTTTCAAGTGTTTTTTTTTTTTTAGTCATAAATAAGTGAGCAATTCTCTATTTGAAATGAAGCATTAATAATGTACAGACTTCACTCACAATGTTAGCCAAGAATCAGTAGGATAGAAATGAAAAATGGCAAATATATACTCAAGCTAACTTATATAAAGATGTGTTATGCAGTAGAAAGCAGTAAATCCCAGATTCAGAGTCTAAATGTTGTTATAATCCTATATAAGAAGAGCTTTAAGATGTAAAAACAATTATTGGAGATAATTTTATTTTTAAAATAACAGAAATGGATATTTAAAATATATAAAAATGGTAAGGTTTTTTAATGTAATTATCCTTTTAATTCAAAGATAATATTGGTTTCAAATTTTGGCACAAAGCCAGCAATTCATCCATCTTTACATTCTGAGTTCAAATTTCACCGAGGTCAACTTTGTCTTTTATCCTTTTGGGGTTGCTAAAATAAGTACCAGTTAAGTACTGGGTTCGGTGTAATTGACTAGCCTCTGCCTCCAAAATTTCAGGCCTTGTGTCTAAAGTTGAAAGGATTTTTGTTATTATTATTATTATTATGATCTCCCATGCTGGTGACATATTAAAGGCACCCGGTACACTCTCTGGAGTGGTTGGTGTTAGGAAGAGCATCCAGCCGTAGAAACCAAGCCAAAACGGACTGGAGTCTAGAGCAGCTCCCTGGTTTGCCAGTCTCCAGTCAAACTGTCTAACCTATACCAGCATGGAAAACGGATGCTAAATGATGATGATGATGATTATTATTATTATTATTAAAGCAGTGAGATGGCAGAATTGTTAACACACGTGACCAAATGCTTAGCCACATTTCATCCGTCTATATGTTCTGAGTTCAAATTCCGCCGAGGTCGACTTTGCCTTTCATTCTTTTGGGGTCGATGAAATAAATACCAGTTGCATACTGGGGTCAATGTAACTGACTAGCCCCCACCCCAAAAATTTCAGGCCTTGTGTCTAAAGTAGAAAGGATTATTATTAAATTCATTATGTCAAAATAGAAGCAGGATGATGGACTGAAAGGCCATGGGACATCTAGTTATATTTCTTTACACTGTGTGTTCATATCATACCAGAGTAGACTTTGCCTTCCATTTGGGGGGGGGGGGGTGATAAACAATATACTAGTGATATACTTGCTGTTCCTTCTACCCTTCAACAAAAAAGAAAAAAAGAAAATGTAGTTTTGTGTCAATGTTAGAAATTATTATTATCAGTATGGTTGCATGGCCAAATACTAAATCTTTGGATTTTCATATCCCATATTCCTGACTATATCATGGGTTAATTCCTTCTAGATGTTTCTTTAACTGCAATAAAACTTCATAGGGTGGAAACAGTTATTTAGTTAAAATATTCCATTCTATACTGGGCACGGATGCCTGGAATTTTGGGGGAGGGGAGTAGTCCATTTTATCGACCCCAGTTCATAACTGGTACTCACTTTATCGACCCTGGAAGGATGAAAGGCAAAGTTGACCCCGGCGGCATTTGATCTCAGAACGTAAAGTCGGAAAAGTTGCCGCTAAGCATTTCTGCCAGCGCGACAATGACTCTGCCAGCTCGCCGCCTTTATTTAGTTAAAATATTAAGAAGACATTGCAATGATAGGTATCAACCACCTGAACCTATAATCTATTTTGTTTAACTGTGTTTTATGAAATTTGTAGATAATTGAGAGTCACAGCTGGTCAAGTTAATGACATGTCAGCTAACTAACCAAAGACTGCACAGTTAATTTACTATCATCAACGCTATGTGCTGTCTGTAGTTAAGTCATCTAAGTCTCTCTATCTGCAAACAAATGTTATATAGTGAGAAGCAGCTAGGTATTGTAAAGTAGAAAGAAACCTTTATAATAAACATATGTTTTATTGACATGCAATACTAATTCCATTTCCAATTGAAAGATACTCTTCTGAAGGCTATGGAACTAGTCGTTCATTGATGTATACAGTTAGTGAAGAAAAGTGAAGCAACTAGCTACTTATCACACTTATATGAAATAATAAAGATTGATTCATTGATAGTTGCTGTTCAGTATTATAGCTTTCTTAAGATGCCTGTCCTAATGTTGCTGGAAAGGTAATAATCATATGAAAAACAACATAACTGTAGATTACGATGCTTGAATCATGAAAGCAGAGTTGAAAAGAAAAAAAAGCTGAAAAAAGAAAAAAAACTCTAGAGAAACTATTTATTTCGTTACTTCAAAGATTTTAGAGCAAAGAACGATATTAATCTTATAAAAATATAATCAATATTTAGAAACAGTATAAGAGTTGTAAACTATCAAAGAGCTCATCATTTATAAAGCCTAGACAAGAATCTATCACTGAGTCATATTACTTTGTCCTGCATTCAAATTTAGTCCAACAGGTTGATCAAACTTAATTAACCATAAGGATCCTGTATGTCTTATCAATTTAGCAAAAACAAAACAAAAAAAAACATTGGATATGTAAGCTCAGCATCAAAGACCGTCATTGGTATATTGGCAGAACTGATAGAGCATCAGGTTGTTTTATCATTCTATATTCTGAGTTCCCTATCAGCTATGGTCAACTTTCCCTTTTATACTTTGGGACTTAATAAAATAAGTATCAGTGTTTTAATCAACTATACCACCTACTCTACAAAACGTAGTCCCTCTAATTTGTAAACGAAATTAATATTATTATGGCAGATCATTTACAGTAGCAACGAAGTCTCTTAGCAAATATGTATTTCAGCACAATTTTGATTCTCATTATAATGGAATTAATTTCCAAGTTATGCTGTGAAGAAAGGCTAAAAAATTAGCTCAACTATTATTTTAGAGAAATAATGATTCCACACCTAAGATATTGACTATATTATAAGTGTCATTTATATCTTGGGGCAAGACAATTAAATCTATTTGCTTAAGGCATTATATCTAATTAAGAAATCACATTGAATTATTGGCATTGATAAAATGATACAGAATGAGAATAAATGCCTTTTTACGAAGCTCAGTGCTTCATATTTGTATATTCAGTGAGACTCAATTTTACCTTTCAACTTTCTGGATCACTGGAGCATTTTAAGTTAAGTGAAATAGAAAATTTTATAAAAAATGACATTGTTCTCCAAAATGAGATAATAATTATGATTGCTATTAAATGGTTTTGAGGAAGTATTTATAAGTGATCATTCAGAACATTCTATCATATGTTTTCATGAAGTCAAACATCACCAACATTAGCTCAACTTGCCTGAAGAAATTGTATTCAAAATTTTTTATATACTAATCTCTAACAGTGCTAAGTATCTTATCTGCCATTTAATAAGCTAATAATTAACAGATCTCTAAACATTTAAATTACTACAGTAAAAGACTGGCCTGTGGAAATGAATAACTATAATAAATTAATAAAGTTTATTTGTTCTTCTTCTATGCCAATACAGGTTTGTTTGGATGGTTTTACAAAATGAAAAATTGACAATGAATTTTTGAAAAAAATGTGCAATATAATTGGTAACTGTTTTGTATATCTGACTTATTGTAGATCGATAGTTAGGCAGCTGAGATTAAAATGTTACAATATCAGGAAAAGGTAATGTCATATATTATATGATCCTATTAACAGGAATAACACTGGGACCATTTTTCATCAATTATTAGCTAATCAAATTATTTATATTTCTAGAAGCAATGAACATCTATCAAATTGTGGGTAGTCAAATCATTTATTAAGTATACGTGAGTGAGATACTTAGTATATCAATCGAATGACTAGGATTTACCAAACTTGTTCTAGTTCAAGGACTATCTGGTGTGGTTTTCTATGTGATCAGAGACCTCTAGCTCGGGCCAAAATAAAAGTTACATACTGCTTATTCAAGATGTTACTGACAATAATGTTATCCAAGGTGTTACTAATGTCTAAGATAGCTGACTAAAAAAAGCTTTAAAAAATAATATAAACAAAGCAATATAATCCAACCCCAGGTCTAAACTGAAGATTCATTTCCACTTATCTTTTGATACAATTAATTACAGAAGTTAATATAGAGAAAAAAGTCAAAAGCAAAAATAGAAACATTGCATTGAATCAATATCATGTGTTTGGAGTTTAACCCATTACCATTTAAATCTGCCATATCCGGCCCAAAATATTCTACCTGTTTTATGTTCAATCTAACTAGATCGGGCCTCTCACACTTACCCTACAATGTCATTCTAAAAATAAATAATCACGTCATTGAAATCTCAAAGCTACAAAATAATGTATTATTAATTCAAAACAATGTGAATAAATAAGCATTACATTTGACAGATAAATCTGAATGCTAAAGGGTTAAAGCTATTCAAAGGCATGAGACTGATTAGTCTTTTATAAATAGTTTTACATGAATAGGATTAACCCTCTTGCCATCTCTTGCCTCAGGTTGTTACACCTTCCAGTGAGACTTTAGTTTTATCTTCTTTTACATATGGCATTCATTAACAAACCTGCACCTAAAAACCAACATAGATTAGAATTTTCCAGCTACTGTTAGTGTTAATGTCATGTATGTGTACACACACAGACACATACCCTAAACACAGACATACAGCAAAAAAGTTTCACTATAGAATAGAACTTTAGAAATCATGGAAAATGAGGGAGGGGTGTCTTTTTCTTTTTTGAGAATTAAATTTGTTAAAAGGCCAAATAAATGCAAAATGAGTGAAATACAGACGTGGGAACAGAATGGCAGTTAATGATTTACCTTGTATTTCTTCAATATTTCAGGACTAGCACCACTTCATCAGGACAGGTGGAGAAATGAGAGATGGTACAGAGCTTTTATCACTGCTCATATAGTATGTGGGAGAGGGTAGTGGCATGTGCAGACTGGTGTTGTTGTTATAGTAACCAGTTTGCCACATGTAGCTCTTGTTTGTTGATTAATGAAAGTTTAAACTTATTAATTAAAATATCTTCCTTGATTCTAGAATTGTCTATGTTGCATTCTGTGGCTCCAACAGTTACAGTAAAGTCCTGGGTTGGCCACTTCAGTGGATATTTATAAACTGAAGTGTTTATGTGCACATGTTCTTTGAAATGGTTATGTAGCTTTCTGATGGTAATCCCAATGTAAGACGTGCCACATTTGCTGCAGACTATCTCATGTACTACTTAGACCATTGAAAACATGTCTAAGTTGTTGATGGAGCAACTGGACAGGGTGCACCCCTCAATGTTGTTTGTAGTTCAATTTCTAGACAGGAACTTCCTCAAAGATGCACGGCAGTACATCATCTGAATGTTCAGTCCCTCCCTTTATATTGCTTGGTGGATTGCAGCAATATTATGATGTTTATTAACATTAGTATTATAGGTGTACTGTTATTTGGCTTAAGATGGGGGATAGCCATTGTCTAACAGGATCTTGTGGAACCATTTGGTGTTGATGGTTTTGTCTGCTGCATTGATGCACCTGCTGCTTATACATAAGATATTGTTTCTTATATAGGCAGCCTTGGCTCTGGTGACAAGAGTCAACTCATACTGTTTTGTTTCTTTTGTTTTAAATAGGTTGCCTGAAGCTAAAATATGTTTGACCTTCTTAAAATTGAAGGGTTGGTTTTACATTTGGCATTTATCTATCATCATCATCATCGTCATTTAGCATCCGTTTTCAATGCTGGCATGGGTTAGATGGTTTGACTGGAGACTGGCAAGCTGGAGAGCTGCACCAGACTTCAGTCTGTTTTGGCATGGTTTCTATGGCTGGATGCCCTTCCCAACACCAATCACTCCAGAGAGTGTACTGGGAGCCTTTAACATGTCACCAGTACGGGTGTTTTTAACATGTCAACGGCACAAATGTTTTTAACGTGTCACCAGCCTGAGTGTTTTAAATGTGTCACCAGCACAAGTGTTTTTAATGTGTGTCACTGGTACGAGTGTTTTTAACGTGTCACTGGCACAAGTGTTTTTAATGTGTCACCAGCACGAGTGTTTTTAACGTGTCACTGGCACGAGTGTTTTCTTTGTGTCACTGGCACGAGTGTTTTCATTGTGTCACCGGCACGAGTGTTTTTAACGTGTCATTGGCACTGGCCACGATTTTGAATTCACTTAGCTTGTCGAATCTTCTCAAGCACAGCAGAATGCCAACAGTCTCGGTCACTAGTCATCGCCTCCATGAGACTCAATATTCAAAGACCATGTTTCACCACCTCATCCCACGTCTTCCTCTTCCACAGGTTCCTTCCACAGTTAGAGATCAGCACTTCTTCATGCAACAGTCCTCCATATGCATCACATGGCCATACCAGCGCAGTCTTCTCTCTTGCACACTACATCTGATGCCTCTTATACCCAATTTTT
>JAOPUL010000002.1:1507901-1518230 GCA_027564515.1 Octopus rubescens | reverse complement strand
AGTCAAACCGTCTAACCCATGCCTGCATGGAAAAACAGACGTTAAATGATGATGATGATGATGATGATGATGATGTTTCAGCACTGTTTTTCAAGTTAAAGAATCTATTATATATATATATTTTTTTTTTCTTTGCAGAGTTCTTTAGACCAATGGAAAAAGGCATTTTGGGTTGGCTGTGGAATAAATATATTAGGTGTATTAATATTCCTCTGTTTTGGCTCTGCCAAAAAGGCATCATGGGCTGAAGATGTAGATGATGTCATGATAAACAGTGATCCAAGTGATGTACAAGAAAAAAAAGATTATGGAACAATTGTAAAATGACAAACATTTGTTATATTTTCATTAAATGCATTTATTTTTTCATAAAGACTTACTTTCATTTTCATTGGCAGTGATGTCACAGTTGTTGGTGCTTAGTTCCAGATCAAAGGTTTCCTAGCCATGACCATTCTGTCTGTATATCAAAGACTACAATTTCTATGTTCTTCCTTATTTTAAAGACAAAAGAATGTAATGTTATGGGATTTCACTGTTATTTTTAGCAGGTGGAGCAACTACCTAGAGACTCCCTCTTTGGCTTGTGCCTGATTTGATAGTATTGCAGGCAAATTGCCATGGTTTGTATTCTATTATTACCATTGCAGTCTTGCTGTTGTTGGAGAGTTGGACGGCAGAAGAGTATGTTTTTCATATACTTGAATATGCTGTGTGCAGGGATTGAACTCTTGATAACCCTGTTGACCTTCAAAATTGCTTCATGACTTGGTTAAGAAACCTGCTTTGCAACCATGTGGTTTCACACTTAGTCCCATTGTATGACACCTTGGGCAAGTGTCTTCTACTATAGCCCTAAGCTAACTAATGCCTTGTGAGGGAATTAGGTAGATGGAAACTGTGCGGAATCTTATATATATATATATATCAGTGTTGATATTTTTTACACCCCCATAACTTAACAGTTCAGTGAAAGAAAACAATAAAATAAGTACCAGACTTTAAAAAATAAGTACTGGGGTCAGTTAGATTGACAAGCATGCCCAAAGTCCAATAACTGAAACGAGTAAAAGATCAAAAAAATGCTGAGCCTCACAATCATTAATGGTTATTTGTGATAATCTCACATCCCTGGCATAGTAAAAATTGAATCCTGAATGCTGGCCTTCCTCATTAGAGCCAGGAAATACTTCAGTTCTCAAATGAGACCCACAATGACATACTGCTCCTATATCTGAAATGGAGCCATTCTGTATACAGAACAACTTAGATGACATCTAGAATAAAATTACCTGACTGATTGGTATGGAGTTGTCCACCAACACACTCGTCTCTGAGCCACAGATGTGCTGTCCCTTCGCTCTATCTTTCTACTACTACTAGAGTGGACTTTGCTCCTTGGATTTAGTTGAGTTTCATTCCACTTCAATCCAGACCCAGCTAACTCACTTGTCTCTCGTCACCCATATTGTTTCTGCACTTCTGGGCCCTTCTCCAGAATTCTTTCCATGTCCATGTTATTCCTACAGTTGTTCAAGAACCTCAGCCACATCAATATTGCCCATCTCAAAAGGTCTACAAGGCATAGACACAGTCCCTTTCTTCAGATCATGCTATTAAATATGATCATCATTTTTATTGTTTGACATCTCTGTTTTCCATGCTGGCATGGGTTGGACCATTTGACAGGAGCCAACAAGCCAGAGGACTGCACCAATCTTCAATGTCTGCTTTAGCTCGTTTTCTAAGGCTGGATGTCCTTCCTTATGCCAGCCACTTCACAGAGTGTACAGGGTGCTTTTTAGATGACACCAGCAATAGTGAGGTCAAGTAATCATAAGATGTAAATATGTGATAAACACAGTTGTTTATGAAGCCAAAATTACAGCAGCACTAGAAGACAACATAATCGAGAAGAAAAATTACATCAGTTTAAGCAAAGGCAATTTTAAAAGCCATTATGCATACGACCAGTCTTCGTTCTGACACATTGATAAAAATAAAGCCACTGACTTGGCTAGCCATGTATGGCATCTGAAGACCAACTGCACACTGCATACAATCATGGAGAAATCAAAGAGATGCAAGTTATGTGTAGCTGAAAGATCACATTCTTTTTAGATTCAAGAATTCCAGATCTGAAATTTTTAGCAAATGCAAGCACATGGACAAGTTTCTTTTGCTGAACTGGAGGACACCACCCACTCCAGATTGAGTAGCTATCTTACATACTTTGGCCTCTTCTTTGTTATATTTATTCTACACCAGTTAGATTCATTATGGTTTCTACAATGAAAGAGAATGAAGATCTTGGTTTTCTTTTCTTTTCTTTCTTCTCGTTCTACTTTTTGCATCAACTTTCTTTATGTTTTTCTTCCTATTTTTTTTCTCATAGACCAGCATCCTGGTTTTCAAATACATCTAACGATATGCACTGAAGCTGAAAGATTCCTTAGAGATACATGGCATGTTATATAAATCTGACAAATTATTGTATCTCTACAGAATGAAACTATTAGTAGCTCTTTTTTAAATTGGGTATATTAAATAATATATGCCAGCATGGAGAACGAACGTTAAAAGAAGATGATGATGAGATAGATAGAATAGAATGAATGGATGGATGGATGAATAGCAAAACAACACAAACATGTAAGATATAAAACAAATCCTATTCATTGTTTAGTTTTATTTCAACAAATATGTACAAACTTTCACTTGAATGTGAAATTATCATTTATTCATCAATGGCTGGTTGGAGGGGTTGGGTTGGGAATATATTTTACATATATCATAACTTCATATTGTCAACAGGATCTGATTCTTCTTGTTCAAGTTTGGCTTTGAATTTCAAATATTCTCTTCTTCGATCAAAATATTTTACCTGAAATTTGATAAAAATTCAAAGAAATATAATGCAGATTTTTAGAATACTGAAGAAGAAAAAATTGGAAAATAGAAGATGCAGTTTAATTAATTCAAATTTAATAAATATTCACTATTATAGCAACATACAAAGCAATTGGTTGATCAATTCTCATTGATGCAAACCCAGTGTATATTCTATTAGCATTTGATAGAGCATATAAGAAAATGTAAGTGGTACATAATGCAGCCCTTCTACTGACACAATGAGACCTTAATCTTGAACGTAGAATGACATCATAACTTCTAGTTTCATAATACCAAATTCAATTCCACAACAAAAGTCACCATTATCATCAATTAGTTTCATGATTGTACTCAAACAAAAGATGAAGATAACTCTATTCACAAATTTCAACAAAAAGATTCACACAATTTAGAAACTTCTCAACAATGGCAAACCAAGAGATGGCACTGAAAAAAATTCACTCTTTATATGCAATTCAAAGTTGCTAGTCTTGAAAACAACTAGATGGGCTACTCACCACCAGATGATAAGAAAGAAGAATGCCTATCACAGAAAACAAGGCACAGACTACTAGAATTGCACACCAACTTTCAGTCCATACTAAATTAGTAAAGCAGTTGAACAGGTCTAGAAATGTCAACATATGTCCTGACTGCAATGACACTCTACAGGACCCTACATCTCTTCCAGTGCACAGCTAATCTTACTGACCTAAATATACTGGACCTGTGGAACATCCTCAAGAACATGGCAGAATGGGTCCAACTTAAATTGCAATATTAAACTTCTACTGGAGTAAGCACAACAACTGTAGGAAATGAAGTCAACTTACTAGTTTATTAGATGTAGTTGTTAAGTTTATTTTAGCTATTTGACATACTACAAGAAGTGGCTGTGTAAATGCTAGAGTAAGAAAGGAGTGAATGTTGAAGGAGCTGTAACCACTGCTGATCATAAAAGGTTCCTAGTGAGAAAGGTAGACATCATATGATGCAGCAGCATAGTAATGGGACATGAGGACTGAATGCGAAAGATCTGTAGAAATTGGAGAGAAATGAGGCAAGTGTGAGCCACTGAATGTGTAATGTTAACTTGCATGAAAGGTGATGTATTTAACTTGCATTTGAATAAGCTGTTGATTTATTGAAAGTGGTAACTTGCATGAAAGTTAATCTGAGAGAGTAACTAAGTATTAAAAGCATCAGGTGAAGTTGTGTCAATATATACTTATTGCTAAGTATTATATTTACAGTCAGAAAGATTAAGTCCCAGATCATCTTTATGAGCAAAACAAGTTCTGATTATTTTGAAATAGAAGTGGTAGAGGTTGTGAGCAGGAACATAATTCTATAAGTAATATAGTGTTTAGAGTGAAAAGCTGCATGTAATGCTTAGAGTAAGATTTAGTATATTTGATGTAAGACAAAATGGTGGATAAAAGTTGGTGAGCTAGAAATTTCAGAGGAACAGTGTCTATTATAGTATTGATAAATGTACTGAGAAGTCACAGTGAGATGACTGATCAAAGATTCTAGGCTTTTCAGGATGGGAGGGCTTATAATTAAGGAAGAGCAATGTATTCTGAATGTGGTTTAAGGTGTCACTGATGAGATAAGTGTGCATTCAAAAATGTAGAGGAGTACCCCATAATGAAGCCATATAAAACTTGTGAATGAATGATCAACAGGTGATTAGGACTAAAGTATTTTTTAGCTCTAAGGTAAAGTTTTCTTGGTGCAGCTTTGACATTACAAATGTGAGGCTTCCAGGGGAAATCACTTCCAGTAATGACTGAATGGGGTTGCATATTTAAATGAAATGATTTTCACGAGGAGTGATATCTTTAATAAAGTCTTATTTGAGATATGTCAGGTGTTACTTGCATTTTTGACAGATGATGCAATTTAATTTAAAAGTCACAAGAGGCAGAAAGCTTGTCAAGATAGACTAAATGTTTTTCAGTTCAAACTTAAGTTACAGACATTATATTATATGCCTTGAAGCAAACATGTTTACTCAACATAAATGTTAATAAAACAGAAGAACTGCTATTTCCCCTTGTGTACATCCCATGCCTCCTCCTCCTCCTCGTTAGCAGTGGTAGCAGTATTATCACCATACTGATGTCCACTTTTCCATGCTGATATAGGTTAGGCAGGGTTTTTATTTTTACCCCACTAGACACTGTCTTACAGCTGGATGGCTTTCCTGTTGTCAATCCTTTTAGTTAATTCTTACGACATGCAGGTACACTAAGTATTTATCCTAACATTGAGACACACAGTACCAACTTGTGCGTATATGATTTATTCATCATTTAGTAGCACTCAAACAAGCATCCTGCCATCAGGCCCTGCTCCAGTAAATGTCCAAAATTTATACACTTATTCATGTCTCAGGTTATGATAGAAAAGAAGTATCAAACCATTGGAGATAAAAAAAAGAAAAATATATTTTCTAATTCAGTCTTCATATTATTTTGATTTGTATCAGTATATTTTCCTATATTTCTATGCACATAACCTACTTTATTGATATAATAGTTTAAAGTAAAGATCAAAGGATGCAGTTTGTCTTTATGTTAGTATTGCTCAAATTTACACTGGTCATTCTACTCCAAAATAATATGATATATCATATAAACAAAGTGCGGTAATTTTCTTTATGATTCTTATATTTATATAATTAGTTTCTAATCTAAAAGATAACATATTTTTACTCTTTAATCAAACTCTATTCTTATTTAATTCCTCTGGATAGGTAAGCATTGAAGACAGAGGAGCAGGTATATTGTTGATAGAGAATTGAAATGATAAGTACTTGAGGAAGTTATATGATAGAACAATTAGGTTAGGTTGGTCATAGTTAACATGACAATAATGGTTATTTCTATATTAGCACCACAAGGCACATGGCTCAGCGGTTAGAGCATCGGGCTTACAATCGCGAGGTTGTGAGTTTGATTCCCAGACCGAGCTGTGTGTTGTGTTCATGAGCAAGACACTTTATTTCACATTGTTCCAGTTCACTCAGCTGTAGAAATGAGTTGTGACGCCACTGGTGCCAAGCTGTATCGGCCTTTGCCTTTCCCTTGGACAACATAGGTGGTGTGCTTGGGTGACTGCTGGTCTTCCACAAACAACCTTGCTCAGACTTGTGCCTAGAAGGGGAACTTTCTAGGTGCAATCCCTTGGTCATTCATGACCAAAAGGGGTCTTTACCCTTTTTATCACAATCAAGAACAGTATTTTAACAAAAGGCCTGATTCTATGAGGCTCTTTGCAGACTATCAATGATAGTGACCACTTCATTACAAATGACCACTTTATTGGACATTTTGGACATTCCCATGGTGTCTCAGGGAGGATATGGATATGGTACAAGGAATAAGGATCAAGTTTCTGGAGTTCTGTTACTCGAACTACCTAAACATTTGCAACACTAACTTCAGAAAACTAGCCAGCCACCTGGTAACACACCAATCAGACAAACATACAAGCCAGATCAACTCTGTACTTACCAGGAAGGAACAAGATAAGCAACTGCTCATGAATAATAAATCTAAACTAATACTAGTTGATGCTAAGTGGGGCATTCTTCAGCAAGGAGTACCCCAATGGGGAATGTAGACTAATGAATAGTTACCTCAGGTGAAGAGTTAGATGGACCCAGAGACACAAAACAATCTAGAGAAGGAACATATGGAAGCTGAGAGCTTACATGACAAGATGTATGTTCAAAGAGAATGTACATGATGTGCATGATGAAGAGATGAAGGCATAGAGGACAGCTGAAGGCATAGAGGACAGCTTAAGGCATAGAGGACAGCTGGAAGTTTGTAGAATACAATTTATTGTAAACCAGACCAGTTGTGTGGATAGAGCAATGTAGAAAGTGACATGGATTTGAAAATAATAAACACAGCTATAAAAACTTTTTTTTAAAATCAACCTGGATAGATTGGAAAAATGAAGGTGAACAAGGAACAATATCATGTAGGTAGAAGAAAAGCTAAATAGGTATATGTAACAATGAGAGAAGTTGAAATGAAAGAAGGCTTACCATTTTCTTCAATGAAAAGAACAGAGCAGTAAGGTGTTCTAGATTGCAAAGCAGTGTATCAATTAGAATTGAATAGAGAAAAGTGTGTACAGAATAATAATTGTGCATTTACTACCACAGATGCTGGGAAGAAAGAAGCATGGAAATGTTACAACGCAAATTTGCTAAATAAAAATGCATGGGCAAGAGGTCTATCCCAAATTAAGTCAAGAGAGGGCCCAGTTATTCAGGTTTGCAGCTATTTGGCTAAAAGTGGGGTTAAGGATATGATGGCAGGTAAAGCAGCTGAACAATCAAATTTAGCCACTAGGATGCTAAAAACATCCACTAAAGCAGTACACACACACACCAGTCACTCGCAAAGCTTATCAGTTAGTACAGGGAGGTGTCATACACAATGACTGGTATAGTAGTGTCATCATCAACCGACACAATGACAAAGGAGAGGTTCTAGAAAAAAGTAACTACAGAAGTATCAAATGAATGGAACAAGTAATGAAAGTAAGAGAAAAAGTTGTAGCAGAACTGATTTGGAAGAGAATTAACTAAGATGAGATGAGCTTGGGTTAATGTCTAGATACGTAGGTTACCATTGGTACACTCTTCCTAATGAAGTAACTACAGAAGTCCTTATGTAAGAGTTGGCCACTACACCAAGCTTTCATGGGTATAAAGAAGGTCTTTGACAGTATATCATGCTCTATAGTCTGGTGGGTATTAAGAAAACTAGGTATAGATAAATGACAAGTCATGTACAAACATATTATTAATAAGATGAGAGCAGGGAGTTCACTGAGGTATTTAATGTGCAAATAAGCATCAGTCAGGGCTCAATTCTCAGTCCCCTCTTTTATTGTAGTACTTTATGTAATAACAGAGAAGTTTAAGATCAGTTGGCCAAGGGAACTTCTGTAGGCCACTGATATAGAACTTGAAATTGAATCTGTTAAAGAATTGGAGAAGAAATTCAACATTGAGGCAAAGCCAAGAATCAAGAGGTTACAAAGTAAATCTAGAAGAGACAAAAATTTTAGTTTGCAGGAAAGAAGGTAGAGCTCTACAGCCATCAGTGATGTGGCAATGCTCAATATGCAGAAAAGGAGTAACATATGTAAATATGAGTGTTCAAGATATGCTGTGAGATGGAAAACCAACTGACTGAGAAAGAAAACTTTATATACAGTAGATATACAGAGATACTTTACAATAAAAGCATCCATGAAATAATTTCTTTCAAATGCTTGAAAGGTTCTAGAGAAATAGTTGTTAGCTTTCATTACCTAGGCAACAAAATTAACAGTGAGAGAAGTTGAAATGAGAGATGGCTTACCATTTTCTTCAATAAAAAGAAGAGAGGTGTGAGGTGTTCCAGATTGCAAAACCGTGTGTCAGTTTGAATTGAATAGAGAAAAATGTGTATAGAATGATAGCAAGTGTTCCAAAAGCATAATAAAAGCCAGAATAAAAATGCAGGTAGAAAAAGTTTAGGTAACTACAACTTCTGCTAGCAACAAGGAGGTTTTCTCTCCAAGGGATGTTGCATGGTAATGATACATGGGTATTGAATGTAGAGGATGGGTGATGGAGCTAGGTCAGGACATATGATACAATAGTTAGGATGATGAAGATGAGTCAATGAATAGGAAAGACATCTAATCAATTTGCTCATAATTATTTTATTTAACTTTGAAAGGTAAATATACAAAGTCTACTTCATTCGAATCGCATCTCAAAATTGTGGTGGTCTCAGTCCTTCAATAGCAACATATCACATCATCATCATTTAGCATCCAATGTTCCATGTTAGAATGGGTAGGATGGTTTGACAGAATCCACCAAGTCCAAGGACTGCATTGTGTCCTTCCTAATGTCAACCACTTTACAGCATGTACTGGGTGCTATTTTCATGGCACCAGCAGCTTGCAAGACTAAGATACTCTTCAACTGAATGGGGCTACAGGAGAGAGGGCGGCAGCATTATGATGGGAGATGAGAGGAGCCAGAACAAAAGTCCACTTAGTAATCACATACCTCTAGGCTTGATCTTACAGCACACCATCTCAGACAAGTGTCTTCTATAATAAATTTCAATTAAACCAAGTCTTGTGAGTGAAATTGAGCATGTAAAGACTGCACTGAAGATCATTGGATTTACTATACCTTATTTAATCAATCACTTGGTTTAACACGGTCTCACAACTCTTGGGTGCCTTTAGGGGTTTCTGGACTCAAGATATCAAATTATTACATTTTTTCTATCAGTCTCAGAGTTTCTGCAAACAAATGTATTGGTCACTACATTTCTTCCTCAAACTTAGATTAAAACATTTTTTCTTTTAATCATAGACTTCGATAGTCATCAAACACATTACCACAATGGGGACAATCATAATACTGATTGCTAATTATGTAAGCATGATATATTAACATCTGAAGGAAAGGGGTGATGACAGGAAACAGTTATATAATTGAAAAGCTCCAAGGGGGAATCAAGACCATAGTTTGAAGATCTTACTAATCTCAATGCAGCAGCATACTCAATATATATCTTTAAAAAATATTATTATTTCCCTTTTTTTAATACTTGAACAACTTCTGTTTAAGCAATTTCAATGCTTGAACACTTTCATGACTAATAAAATATTACATTCTCCTTCATAGTAGAGTAATTAATAGGTATGTTAAATGAGGCTGGAAGGTCAAAGATTACAATGATTGAAGTTAACTTTTGAACTCAGAACTCTAAGATTAGGGAGAGTGTACCCTTACCCCAATAACACAAAACAACCTTAATTCAACTGCTTGTCAATGGAATCCTATCAGTACATATTGTACAAGTGAGAAGAGATGTATCCTAAGGTAACTTGATAGTGTCACAATCCTGTTTAGCATTTGCCTCTCAAAGCATAATTCTTAACAGTATCCAAGAAGAATTTAAAATTAAGAACAATGATGCTTTAATGCAAGATCAAATGAATCACTTTTATCTGAATTATCTGAAAACTACTGAACTGAAGACATCAACCTCACTACTTCTACTTCTCAACTCAGAGTACCAAAGCTTAGTACAATACACCTCTATAGTTAAAGACAGGTGTTTCATTAACTGACAATACTGGAATAAATTAATTACTTATAAATGTGGCTTGAAGGTTTGGGAAGGAAATGGTTTAAACAGGCAGCAAGAAAACTAATTTTATGATAATATATCATAGTCACAAACCAGGTATATGTAAACAAACATTTTTTTGACGTATTGAAGTGAAATGGAAATTATACAAAGAAGTAAATTCTCCAACATAGGTTAGCCATAAAAACAGCAATGAAAGTGGGTGAAACCCTAAGAAGATGGAAAAAAAATGCCAGCCAGCACC
>JAOPUL010000002.1:882173-895175 GCA_027564515.1 Octopus rubescens | reverse complement strand
TACATACATACATACATACATACATACATACATACATACATACATACATACATACATACATACATATACACACACACCTATGTGTATATATATTTTTGTATGTATGTATGTATGTACAACAAAAAATTAACAAAGCTCCCATATCATTAGTATAATAATGAGGTTTATGCCAGACATTTAACATGTGCAAGCTTGAATATTTTTCTCGTCTCATCTTTCCGCATAAATGTTTCCATTTAAGCCTATTCTATATAATGACCATTGATTAGCAGGCAATCTTTATTTTACAACTGTATCATTGTTGTTTTTTTTAGCTTTCATTATTGATCTTCCAACACTACAGCATTATTGACCAATAGCAATGAGAAATTACAAGTAATTGTTGATATTGTAAATGAGCAACGTGACAAAAACGGTCTGAATATGAATATAAAAAAAGACAAAGATAATGATTATTTGTAAGACCAAAGAAAAAGAAGCAAATATAAAGAAAGGTAGGTGGACAGAAACTTGAACAAGATAAAAATTTCAAGTATTAAGGACAAATAATAAATCAGGAAGGTCACTGTGAAGAAGTTACTCAACGTATATATATAAGGGTATTTTGAAGCACGATAAAGATCTTCACCTTAAAAGATATGACACTGCATCGAAAATTGAGACTAGTAAACTCTTATATTATGTTAATTGTCTACGAGGTGAAAACTTGGACAATGAACGCTGCTATGGAAGAAGATAGAAGCCTTTTAAATGTGGATTTTTTGCAGATTGGAGAGGATAAGCTGGAAAGAGTAACAGATGTTGGAATACTAGAAAAACTGAAAGTCCAAAGACACCTATTGTCGAGAATTAAGTCCACGAAGCTCTCATATTTCGGTCATAAAATATACCACGAGTCACTGTCCAAGACCATTGTTGAGGGAAAAGAACAAGAGGCAAAGACACACCAAAGAATGAACCGGAAACAGGATCCTCGATGATTGCATGAATGCAGCATAACACAAAGAGTAAACCAACCCCTGGACACAGGGAGAACACCTAGCTGATGATGTAGCCTTGTACCAGTTCTGATCGAACAGATTGTCCACCGAACGAAGAAGTACCACTCATAGATCCATCATGGCTGTTATACAATCTCTCTATTTAGCTGAGAATAATAATAAGCAATCCGTAGAAGTTACAGCAGTGGTGGGCATATAGGATTCGGTTAAAGTACATCAATTACTGTTCTGTTGTCTTTATTGTTGAAGCTGTACATCCTAGCACAGTCTTTTCATGTTTGTTTGGACTGAATGAGATAGAGTGTTTTTATGTAATAGTAATGCTCTAGAATGGTGTATGTGTATCTTGGTGTTTGGAGATGATTTCCCGTCTGGTGACAGATATTGTTCGGGTTGAAGTTTGCTGCGGCAACAAACTTGGTTCTCGAAAGTTTAAGTGGTCTTTCATTTTTAGTATTTTTGTTTTAGTGTAAAGGTTGCATGTAGGTGTGCTCTGTGGCCAACTTGTTATGCTGAATCGTGTGCTATTCTGTATACTTTGTAATTTGTAGTGGTTAATTGTAGAGAGATTGGGGGGCGGGGTCTAGATGGGACTAGTATAGCCGATGATAGATCTAATGCATTGTTTGAAGACCATTGTTATTTCATTCTGCTGATCTGTTGTAGTACTTGTAATTACAGGTTTGCTTTCTTTACCGTGTGTTATGAATGTTGAGGAGTTGTGTACAGGGTGTTTGGGCTAAATTTGACAGTTTGCATAAAAGGAAAAGAAAAAACAATATCCCATCCAAAAATAAAAGTATTTTGAAAAGATAAAATAATATCAAATTAATTACGGTTGGGAGATAACAGGTTACCCAAAGTAGCCGACCTCAGCTTCCACCACGGCCTCAAGACAGCTCCGCAACCTGGCGCGTGCGTTCCTCATTGTGTCCCTGGAAAGATCTTCGACCACCTGCTTGATCTTGACCTTGGTGCTGCAGGCAAAACGGTTGGTGTCTTTCTTAACCCCCCCCCCAGTAATCCATGGGGTTACAATCGGGGAATTAGGAGTCAGAAATTGGGGCCGGTGAAGTCGTAGAAATTCTCCGACAATCAGTTCTGGCTCTTTCCGGGGGTATGGCAAGGAGCCGAATCTTGCTGCCACACATACAACCTTCAAGCAACATCCCTCTCTAGTCAGGGTTTGATCGTAATCTCCAGCAGCTTCACATAATCGTCTGAATTGAGCCTAATGCCCTGTTTAGGGATGTGGAGAGGTCGACGTCACCCTCACTGGAGACACACCCAAAGACCATCACAGTGTGGGGGAATTTGGTTTTCATGATACGAGGGACATCACATGGATGGTAGGCAAGCCACCTGTTGTTCTGGGTCCTGGCAGAAGTTCTTTTCATATGAGAAGAACTAGATCTTCTTAACCTCAATAGGTTGCTTCGGCTTGTTCAGGCTGATTTTCCTTCGTCAAGTGGTTCTCCTTAGTATTGGCTGTAAGAGTTTGTCCCTTGTGCCTCTTGTACGAGTAGTAGCGAAGGTTCTCATTCAGGACCAGCTTCATGGTGGCGACTCCAGCACCCGTCTCTCTCGTCAAAGCCTGGATTCCCTTGCTCGGATCTTCCATTACCTTGTCCTGCAGTTGTTGGAGGAATTCCAGCGTACTGACGCAGTCAGAACGCCTGTTGTGTCCCTTCCTGCTGGCCATGACTTCGTAGTCTCCGTTGCAGCATGGAGCAGTAGTCATGATGTCGACATTTTGATACCCGGCGCGAATCCTCATGATACAGATAACTCTTTTCCAGTCCTCCATGTCAGCTAACTTTTTCTCAACTACAACTTTAATCTTTATGTTCTCCAACGCTGTTGACTGTTCAGCAATATATCAAGCTGTTCTTGAAAAAAGGAGACAAAATATCGTCAAAGTTAGTCCGAACACTTTGTATAACTACTATGTGTGTAGAATTATATTTTACACATTCGCAGAGGATTGTGAACGACTGATTCGGTGTTCGTACCTGATGAAGCGTAACAACACAGAAATTCCTCTGTCCTATAGTATGATAACATCATTTATACCCCAATGATGTATTTGTGAGAAGAAATTTCTCCTGAGACTATTTCTTCAGCGAAAGGTCTTCCCACGTACGAGTATACACGAATGTGTTAAATACGATTATACACACATATTTCATTCAATGCTGTTTCGTGCGCCTCTAGTTAATTAATTTCAGCTTGACTAGCATTTGCGCAAACCAGCAAATGTATTTGTTTACTGTTTTTATTTATAAGAATGACCATTCTTAGAGGGCTATGAACTACTGATTCGGTGTCCGTAGTTGATGCAGAAACGCATGCATCATATCAGCCGATGACATCATTCATGGCCCAATGTTGTGTTTTCTCATACATTGTCTATGAGGAGAATGTTTGCCTGAGACTATTTCTGCAGCGAAAGGTCTTCCTATGTCTGAGTAAATACGAACGTGTTAAATATGATGGTACACACCTATATTTTATTTAACGCCATTTCGTGCGACTTTAGTTAAATAACTATTAGTATTTTATGTATATGGAATGTTTATATTGTTGAGTGTGAAAACTGGTGGTATTTGATGCTCCTTATGTTGTTGTTATAGAGGGAGAAAGTATATTTGGTCGGTGCTACTTGAAATTTGTTGTTGAACCAGGCTTCTAAGTGGTTTATTGGTTAATATATATTAGAGTAATTGTGCAGTGTCTGAAGAATTATGAGAATGTATGAATATAATGTCATTGTGGGTCATGATGTTGTATGCTTTGTGGATATGTAGAAAAGTCATCTAAGTCTATGTTGAAACGACTGGGTAAGAAGAGTGTTTTGCATTTTTTTTTATAGCATGAGTGAATGACAAGGAGATGAAGTGAGGTACTTTTCTAATATCGGTGGCAGGGAGACTGGGAGATGTGGTAGGTTTTGGTGTTGAAACCTTAAAAATTTGTTTTCTGTGTTAGATTTGTGAGCAGTATGATGATTGACCATAGAGGTCTGCATCCATATTGCGATTTAGAGAAGAGTGTGTATGGGTTAGTGATGTAAAGGATTAACCTTTCTCAAACTTTTAAGGGTACGGTTAGAAAGGTGAGGGGTTCTGTAGCATGTTACTTCCCATGGGACTTTGAAATCTATTGTGGTTTTGTCCAGTTCCAGATTTTGGCAATTTGACTGCATTAGCACAAGCAGTTGTAAATATAGGTGAGTGCAGATATTCCTTGAGGCCCTAGTTGTGCTAGGTGTATGTATGGATTTGGTCTGGCCCTGAGGCTGCTGAGCTTTTAAGATTTTCCTATTACGTTTTGGGTGTCTAATGAAAAGAAGAGGTCAGAATCATGGTCTAGCCCAAGGGTCATCAACCTAGAGTGCCTGTATCCCTGGGGCTGTGAGATGGCATTTCAAGAGGTACGACAAAGAGGGAATATATTAGGTTAAAAAAAAGTCCTGTTGCATTATTTAATCAAGATAATATTCCCTTCATTATTGATAAAATAATCCCATCTATTTAGAAAAACAGGTATAAAATTCTTCAGGTTTTGAAGCAATATCAATATAATTTTTAACCTCTTGCCAATTAATAAACTGTTCTCTTTCTAAATGATGTTGCAATGATCTGTAAAGATGATAATCAGATGGAACAACATTAGGAGTAAAAGGAAATGAGGCAAAACTTCCACATTTAATACCATAATCATTTCTTGAATGACTTGGGCAATATGTGGTCTTGCATTATTGTATAAGAGCAACACCCCTTTACAATTGAAATGACAGATGCTTTTTCAGCAAATTTTTGTGCAATACTTCTCTGTATTAACTGTTTTGTTTTGGTTTAGCACTTCAATGTAGATGACATCCTTCATATCTCATCAAACAGAGAGCATAACTTTTTTTGGGTGTTAGTCCAGATATGGGGGATGGATTCTTCTTTTGTATTGGGTGCTAACCATTGTCATTTTCATTGTGTATAATTAATCACAGAGAACCCACCTTTCATCACTTGTGATGATTCTACCCAGGAACCATTCAGTAGCAAGCCTACTTTTCAATGAAGAGTAGAGAACAACTCTTTGATTAAGCTGAGAAGTAGATGAGGAATTCACTGGCCAAGTTTAAACACTTTTTCTAGTTCATGGAGGTGTTTTATGATTAAAGTGTAACTTGAATTCAACTATCTTACTAATTCCTGCACAGTTTGCATTGAATTTTCCTCAACTACAGTTTTCAGAAGTTCAATATTGTCAGGACTTGATCAGCCAGACCAAGGGGAAATATTTCTCATGCAAAACTGGCCAAATACTGGTTGTCCAGACACTTAAAAATTCATTTCCTTAGACAGAATAAATATTTCTTGCTGCTTCCTTTGCCAAAGAGCCCCTTTTGAATTCATACAGTATCCAGTGTCAATATGGGTCAATTTAAACTCATGTTAAAAATCGATATGAATTTAAGATGACTTTGGTTGGTCTGGGACTATAGCAGAAAGCACTTGCCTAAGGTGTGACAGAGTGGGACTAAACTCAAAACCATGTGGCTGCGAAAAGAACTTAACCACATGATAATGCCAGCACCTCTCTAGCTCATCAAATTGGATGAAATCAGCATTAAAAAAAAAAAAAAACAACAACACACAAACAAATAGTCAGGATTAGTTTGAATAACATTTTTATTTACAGCTTTTTTCCTCCAGCAATATCTGAAAGGATGTATATATATATAAAATAGTGTATTGCACAGTAAGTTTATACACCTCGTCTCACAGCTATTTGAAGATAAGTAGTGTTCAATAAAACAGATATTAATTACGATAATAATATTAATAATTTTTTTGATAATAATAATAATCGTGATAATGATAATAAACAGCAGCAATTAAACAATTCTTTTAAAAAATAAAAGCAATTAAAGCAGAACTATTTTAACATCAAATTAAAATCTGTTATAAATACATGATTATTTTTCAATATACTTTTTTAATTATGTTTATTTATCATTATGAAATAGAAAACAAATTTTTTTGTTTTGAAACAGTACCATTTTAGGTTTTGCCTTATGAATCCTTCTTAATAAAATTATGGCTAGAACTAGGCACATTCCTCAAGCTCATAAGGTTTGGTGTACAGTAGATATAATTACACCTGAGCTAATTATGATTTCTGCTAATAATGTTTAGAGGAAAGACCCTATATTTTGGAAGAGGTAACTGTTATAATATCCACACTTTTTCCTCAAGTGCATTGGCAATGAAAGTGAATTAAGATGGCTTGAACTGTAAACTGAAACTTAGCTGCAGTTCTAGCTTACCAGAAACTTCTGTTGAATATACTACAGGGTGTGGCAGATATACCTCCTATATTTTACATGGCCATTGATGTGGCACTAATGAAGTTAGGCAAATGGTAACAGTGTCTTTATGTAGTTGTTTTGCAGTTTATTTTTCTTAGTTACTATCATGGTTTAGACTGGTGCACACCATGCTATTGCTGTTCAAGCATATATCAAGAATGGTGAATCTGAGGTGCTTTTGCCACACCCTGTACATCAATATAGTAATAATACTGAATTTTGATTCCCAAAATCAGTTTTGTCCAAGTGATTTCAAAACACATACTTTTTCTCTCTCTCTTGCTCCAGATTTTCTAAAATGTTTTCCTTTCAAAATATAAAATTTAATAAATTAAGTCAATTTTGAAGGATTTTATTGATAAATATTTTGCGAAAGAAAAAAGAAAAAAAGAAAGAAAGAGAGCTGGATTGACAATAGTTATTGATTTGTTTTTATTTTATTTTAGATGTCTGAACTGGCCTCACTATATTAGTGGTACTGTTGTGGCAGGATTAAGGATTTGAACCCAGAACTGCTGTAGGTAGAACTAAATACTTTATGGGATTTAGTCTAGTGCACAGTTATCTTGATCATCTACTCTCCCCTCAAAGATCAACAAATATAATTGTATCAAGAGAATATTCAAAGAAAGGCTTTATATGTTTATTTGTTTTGATTTTTGTTTTATTTTTCTTCCAAAGAAACTCCACTATTTACAAAGATCGAGGAAAGAGAAGCAACGTCCTGTAAGGACCATGATGTGGTAAGGTCTACTGTGTAACACCTTACTGCCTTGAGTGTAAAAAAAAACTGTGCATAATAAGTCTGCTCAGTGAATCAATGACAGCAAACTCAAATTGGATATCCAGTGGATCATTAAAATGAGGAAATCAATTTAGAGATTACTTTGATTAGAATCAATCTAATTAAGTAGACAAATCCACAATATTAGCTGATCCATTTTTGAGAAAGTTATTAAAGCTTACACTTCAGGCAATGCAAAGAATTGCTTGCTAACAATTTAAACAAGTTAGTACATAAACCGTGTTTATGTACTAACATAAAATATAACCAATGGTTGAACTACCATTTAAATCAGGGTTAAATTAAGACAGAGATCAAACCACAATTATTCTGAATTTTCCTCTTTTTGAAATACAGAAAATTACAATCTGTAATGTCTCATTGCTATCAACATCACCACTCTCAACATGATGATCATCATTATTATTATTACTATTAAGATTATTATTATTGTAGTGTGAGGCAAGATTTTAGTGAATCAAGTCCACAATTTTTTTTTTCTTTTTCTTAAACTTGAGGTTGTAACCTTTGTACCTTACTAAACCCTTGGGAAAAGAATGAAGACATCAATTTTCCATTTCAACACAATATCAAGGGTTCATATTGTTATTTTTTTAAATTTTACTTTTGAAAAAATGTAAAAATATTATAATTATTATTATAAATGAGAAACCCAGGGAATGACAATTGCTTTAATAAAAAACAGAATAGAAAATATTTACATAATTTAAAACAACTTATCTGAAGAATAAAAGTACTAACTGTATTTTATAATATACAGTTAAGTCATACAGAGCATTTGATAATAATAATAATAATAACAACAACAACATATTCCACGAGTTCATGTAAATGATGTCAATACTCCAGCATGGCCACAAGCAACAGGCTGAGACCAGTAAGAAGAATAGATATTTACATAATCTTTACCACCATGGAAGAATTATGTGAGCCATGATAGCATGGAAAAAAATGAATGTAAAAACGAATAAATATATATATATCAGCAACATCATATATAAGAATGTATAGGGAAATATGGTCAGGAAAATACCAAGTCAGCACTCCATACAATATACAGACTAACAGAATATATAGATAAAGAAATCAGAAACTGTATGTATATATATATTTATTTATTTATTACACACACACACATTCTTTTGAAATTTATTTCAGTTTTCCTTTGTAGAACTCAAGCTGGTCCCTAACAAAATAATTCATGGATTTCTGAATGAGTGAGTAAATGTTTGCATATGTGTATACGTTGGTATATTTGAAGGTGCATGTCTCTTTTGTACAGATGCGACAGAAAAACATCCCATATCTTACATTGCCATTCATATGGTGCTAATGAAGTTGGGCAGATAGTAATAGTGTCTTTATGTTGTTAACAGTTTACCCTTTCTTTTTTTTTCTTTTTCAGTCACCACTATGGATCAGATCAGTATACACTGAGTGTTTGCTGTTGAAACATTTGTGAAGAATGGTGAATCTGGGAAGTTTCCTTTTACAAACCCTGTATATTAGTGTGTGATTAATCTTGGATTAGAATATACTCCCTCCTAGAGTAATATTATCCAGTTTAGCTGCACTTCCCAGCATAACCCTGAAACTCCCTCTAGAGTGTTTTTTCTCATATATATATATATATATATTTTCATTTCAGAAAACTCAAACAGCAAATCGATAGAATTTGAAGAATGGGAATCAGGTCTTTTTAAAAAATCTGTCCTTGCAAAAGCCCAGTGCATGTATGATATAATAATAATAATAGCAATGATAACCCTTTCTACTATAGGCACAAGGCCTGAAATTTTAGGAGGGGGGGGCATTAACGCCAGTGCTTATCTGGGGTTGATGAAATTTTATTGACCCCCCCCCCCCGCACCAAAGGATGGAAGGTAAAGTCGGCATGAATGGAATTTGAACACAGAACATAAAGATGGACAACAAGCGGCTAAGCCTTTTGCCCAGCATGCTAACAGTTCTGCCAGTTTGCCACCTTAAATTGAATATTAATGATAATCCTTTCTACTAAAGGCACAAAGTCTGAAATTTGGGGAGAAGGGGCTAGTTGATTACATTGATTCCAGTGCTCAACTGGTACTTATTTTATCAACCCCGAAAGGATGAAAAGCAAAGTCGACCTCAATGGAATTTGAACTTAGAATGTGAAGGACAAAATGCCACTAAGCATTTTGCCCGCTCGTAGCCTTAACAATAATAATAATAATAATAATAATGAAAATAATAATCCTCTCTACTATAAAATTTGGGAAAGGAGACAAGTTGATTACATCGACCCTGAAAGGATGAAAGGCAAATTTGACCTTGGCAGAATAATAATAGGTACAAATGTGAATATATAGACAGAACACAAGAGCTGTTAGATTTGTCGTAGTTAATCACAGATGTATTCTTTTTCCACAATTTTAGACAAGACATTCATAACCACTGGGCAGCTGACCTCTTCAAAAGTGCATGACATTTTTTCCCAGTCCCCCTAGAATGATATCACATCAATTATGTTTGCACTCAGTCTTTATTTTTAAAGGTGTGGATATATTCTGCTTCTGTAGTATCTTTGTATCGAGTCAATTCTTCCTGAGGCTGGTATTATCAATAGCTTTGGTAATGAAATCATGTCTATGTATGAGTTTATGTATGGGCATATGTATGTATATATATATGTTTATATGCACATATGTATAAAGCTGTATGGCTAAGAAGTTCAATTGACTACATGATTTTAGGTCCAGTCCCACTGAAGAGCACCTTCAGCAAGGGTCTTTTACCATAGCCAGGCCAACCAATATCTTACGAGTGAATATGGTAGATGGAAACTGTGCACAAGCCTTCTGTGTGTGTGTGTGTGTGTGTGTGTGTGTGTGTGTGACTTCATCTGTCACTGCTTGACAACTGCTGTTGGTTTGTTTATGATCTTGTTACATTAGTGGTTCAGCAAAAGTGACTAATAAAATAAGTACCAAACTTAAAAAGAATAAGCAGGGTCAAATTGATTGACTAAACCCTTCAACATGAAGCCCTTCCATGGTGGCAGTCCAATGACTGAAACAAGTGAAAGAATATGTGTATGTGTGCTTATATATATATATATATATATGTTTATATATATTCGTGTATATGTATGCTTACATATATACACATATACGTTTAAATGTATATGTGTAAGCATGCATATGTATGCATACCTGCATGTGAGTGTATATATATATATATATATATTTTATATATATATACACAACCAAATATACATAAATGTATATATGTACTATTTACCAACAATAGTATATTTTTGTTCCATATTTCTTTGCCATTCAGTCATGCCAGAGAATGTTATGAAACAAATTTACCAAAAAAATAGAAAAATCATTTTAAACAATATTACATTTTTAAAATGTTTGAATTATTTCCAAGTAATACAGTAGCAAAATGGAATTCCATTTGAATGCATGAAATATTGGGAAAAACAATGTATAAAAGGTACTGTTTATATAATATGTGGAGGTCCACTATTTGATGTGCAGTACATCGTCTCACTGTACAATGTACTGCACATAATTGTGTATATGAAAGTATGTGTATTCAACTAGTGGTTGAACAATCATTGATTTATAGACAATTTCTAGTAAAACAACAACATATTTACAAGGTTTGGGATCAGGTTCCCTTCTATCTTCTCCATTTCATAGGTAGAGAATGTTTGTTCATTGTATTTTTTTCCTCTGCTTACAATGACAACAACAAAGTTATACCCATATTTAATTACAGCTGAGCCAGCTGGTACAATGAGAATAAGATATATTGACGATGGATACTGTAGAGAGCTATTGATAGGATTTAAATAATCAGTCTTTTCAGCTGGTAGAATAACACCCACCTATTTACCTCTGATTATCTGTGCAAATACTGTTGTTGTGATTGTGGTTATGGAAATTCAATGCTACAAATTAAGTTGCAGTCATAGACTGGCATCATCTCAAATTGACTTGAGATTCGAAACTTCTGAGAAAAACTTGAAGATGAGAACTGTGCCACAAGCAAGTTTGGTAGAATAGTCTCCATTCTGTTCAGTATATGGCTCCACACCGAAAAAGCTGCTCCATTGGAACCAACTATACAGATTAATAACACCAATGTTAAGCTATACTATGCAATACATTGCAGCTGCCATCAACAGAGGTATTTTATGATATACACATCAGAGATTGAGACACTAGAGGAAGAGGGTACTATAAGGTTTTTAAATAAAACATAATACCACAAGAAATGCAACCAGTTGCATTCTTGTAGAATAACATTACATTTCAGACATTATTAGGTTCAGGCTATGATAAAACATTGTTAATCAGGATGAGTTTGTTAAATATGACAAGAAATTGTAATTGTTTTACATTTAAAAATACTATTTTGTCAACACTTTGTAAGTCAAGAGTAATTTGATAAAACTTAAACTGAAAAGTGAGGGAGAAGAGGAGAAAAGATAAGATGTAATATAGTAGCATTTGTGAGTTGCAAGTTTAATTGGAATAAAGTGTGAAGGTGTTAGAAAATTGGACCAAAATCCTGAAACTAGAAAGGAATGTTGAACAGAAGAAATAGCACTGAACATTTCAGAGAAATAATTGCTTCTAATTTAGGTACGAGGCCAGCAATTTTGAGGGGAGAGATGGTTAATCAATATCATCAACCCCAGTACATGACTGGTATTTTATTTTATCGAGCCCAAAAGAATGAAAAGCAAAGTTGACCTCAGCAAGATTTGAACTCCGAATGTGAAGAGCTGGAACAAATACCATAAATCATTTTTTTACAACATTCGAATGATTCTGCTAGCTCACCATCTTTATTTCAGATATATAATGATTCCTGATCAAACACAAACACAGCAACACTCACACATTGACAAATACCCTAAGTACAACAAACACAATTTTCGTAGTAAAGAAAGGAATTATTGAGATCAATGCTGTCCTAAGGCAGCCAACCATACCCTAAACTGGTAGTAGCAGGAACATAGTATAAATATTAATGGATCACCCTATAAAATGTTTACTGAAAATGAAAGATCTCAATCGATGGTTTTTCAAGAATTTTTCACTTTGCACATAAACTTAATAATAAAGGCATTTAGAAAAAAAGTTAGTTATATATTGAGGCACAGGCATGGCTGTGTGGTAAGAAGTTTGCTTCCTAACCATATGGTTCTGAGTTCAGTCCCACTGCATGGCACCTTGGGCAAGTGTCTGCCACTATAGCCTTAGGCATCATGAGTGGATTTGGTGGACAGAAACTGAAAGAAACCCATTGTATGTGTATGTGTGTGTATCACCGATCATTGCTTTACAACTGCTGTTGGTGTATTGACATCCCTGTAACTTAGTGGTTCGGCAAAAGAGTCTAATAGAATATGTACCAGGCTTTAAAAAAAAAAATACAGGGAGCAATTCATTCGACTAAAATTCTTCAAGGTGGTGCCCCAGTATGGCTGCAGTCTAATGACTGAAACAAATGGACGATTATGAACTGCTGTGTTCTTTATTCAATAAAACATTGATATCACGACTTAATATTTAGAATTTTAGTTGTCATTTCTCATATTTTTTAAATACACCTGTAAGTGTTCATCTATTTTAAATCTTTATAATTTGTTACCTAAGGCAGCAAATTAGTACAGTTGATAGAGCATCAGATAGAATGCTTTGTGGTATTTATTCTGACATTTTGTACTCAGAGTTCAAATCCATAAAAAAAAATAAATGGGCGATCGACTTTTGTCAGATCGGACCTAGGAAACAATGTTTCCCCACTGGTCTTTCAAT
>JAOPUL010000002.1:794159-807005 GCA_027564515.1 Octopus rubescens | reverse complement strand
ATATAACAATGATATCTGTAATTCCATTATTATGTGCCTCAAAGAAGCATCTATCGCTAACGTATTTAACTAGTTTATTTTAAGAAACTTCGTGTTAGTAACAGTTTCCGTAATGTCATTCAAAGTTTCGTCGTCGTGCATTATATAAAAACGAAGTCAGCATAAAGTAGCTTTATTCATAGTAGAATTTGGAACTTAGCAAAACCATCAATATAACAATGTCCAACCTATCTATGACACCTGTTTAGAGTTAGGCGGACCTGATAATTCGATGGGTAAGTGAATCATTTCCAGAAAATCTCACATTTGCAATTTAGAATAGAGTACCTAAAAAAAAATAAAACAAATTGGTTAAAATGACAGACGGCATAAATATTGATTTCAAATTTTGGCATAAGGCCAGCAGGTTTGGGGGAGGGGCTAAGTCGATTAAATTGACTCCAGTGTTCAACTGGTACTTATTTTATCAACCCCAGCAGAATTTGAAAAGGTGACGTAAACATTAATAATAATCAATTGCTAGCACGCCATAATCAAAAGAGTTGTGTGAATTTATTTAGCCATATCAACAATAGCTCGACATCGGATGTTTCCAAAGAAGATTAAAAGACGATCACAATCTTAGCAACACCAACATTTCTTTTGGAAATAAAATTCGTTCGATTTTTAAGCTGCAAGGGTACTGTATGATCACCAAATCTTTCCACTCGACTGTAATGCTGAGTCTTAAAGCTTCATACACGATGGTTGGAAAACTATTTCTAGAGTTTTGCTTTATCAGTGATTAATGGCTTCGTTTTCTTCTCTTCTTTTATCGAAAAAAAAAAAAAAAATGAAAATCATTGACAATATTTTGTCATTAATTAGAAAAAGTTCTTGGTGCTTGTAATTTAAACATATGGTGGGGAGTGGTTAAGTGAATCGTTCGCAATATCAAAAGAAAGAACCATTGAAATCAAAATGGTAAATTTATATCGCTTTTGTTATAGAATACTGAAGTTTGTTTCGGCATTAATGCGAGAAGTAATCTTACCCGCAGAGGGATTTCTTTCACACACACACACACACACACACACACACACACGCGCGCGCGCGCGCGCAACAGAAGCATCAACTGCTAACAGGCGATATATTCGTGCCAATATCACAGTATTATTTTTCTAAGGCCACCAACTTCGTTAATTTCCAGGCAATCGGATTACAGAATGCTGCAGAGTTCTATAAAATCGATAAATACTGCAAGCATTGTAGGTCACGTTCACTGGAACCGTTATTACACATCTATGACCGGTAAATCGTAGCTTACTTGCTAGATTGATATGTTAGACTGATTGAAGATGAGAGACATCTAATATAACTGGAGAAGTAAGCAAATGGACAGACCAAGACGTCACTAACAACAGCAAAACGCCACCGCCAGGATAGCAAACATGAATATAATGTTTTCTGACAGATGTCTGAATGAATGCAATGATGGACGGACAAGAACATTATCGGGTATTAATAATATTGATTTCTTACATTGGCACAAGGAAACATTTCTAGAGTAGAAGTTTTGATTAAACCGACCCCAATTACATTCTTGTATTGAGAGATGATTAGTAAAGTAAACTCAGGTGGGATTTGAGTTCAGAACCAAAATGCATAACGTTCGACCTATTTTTACCGTTCAACTATTTTAGAGTATTGACATAAAAATATGTTAGAGATCCGTGGGAAAAAAAAGCGCTGCGGTTAAGTGCAGGCTGCCATACCTAAGGAGGTGAGCTGAAAATATTTTATCAATTGAATAATAAGCGTTTCAAATGTTGGCAAAAGGTCAGCAATTTTAATGGGAGGAAGTTAGTAGTTTGCATCAAAATCAGTCCTTGACTGCTACTTTGTTCTTTCGACCCCGAAAGGACGAAAGGCAAAGTTGACCACAGCGGTATTTGAACTCAGAATGTACAAGCCGGAAGAAATGCTGCTTAGTATTTTGTCCAACGTACCAACAACTCTGCCAACTCTTGATCTATTGAAATAATAATCGTATAATGAGAAGGAAAGCTAGCTACAAGCATTAGTGAACATTTATTTCAAAATGGAGCAAGGGAGGCAACTCATGAATATATCAATAGCTCAAAACTTAAAAATGGAGTTATTCAGGTTGTGGAGCACTCTTGATCAGCTATGGTGGCAATTCTGAATATATTACTGTCTTATGAAGGCAGTCGATTAAGACAGAGTGGTTTGAGCTTGGTTTAGAATGCTTTACAGTGTTTGTTTCAGTTCTTTACGTTCTGAGTTCAAATATCGCAGAAGTCGATTTTACTATTCATACTTTCGTGGTCGATAAACAAAGTACTATTCAAGTACTGAAGTCGATTCTTCTCTCACAGGAAGAAATCGGTTGTGTTCAGAATTGGGGAAGGACGGGCTCCACCAGATTAAAAAAATTTTAAAGACACGCCGTATGTCACCACAGCGTGTCACACCCTTAGGACTCCATCAAGAGTTGAAGGCGGACCACCTCCATTTTTATAAAGACCTTTCTAGGAAAGGTACTTGTAGATTTTCAGGCATGTGTTTGATAAAAGAAACAGTCTCCGGGTTACTGTCCATCTGATGAGCTTAAGGTAAACTCCTGGGTTAACATCCAAATGAAATTATACATGATTAACAGGTTGATTTAGCTTCTCGGACAGATGATGAAAAATGACCGAAAAGCTGATCGTGGTTTTAAGTACACGAAACTTTAAGTAACACAAGAGGATAAGTTGACCTATTACTCAATAATTACAACCCCAACCATGTGTTAAGTACTACTTACGTTAGTTTGTCCACTCACTCGTGTATGTGCGACACACACACACACACACGTCTTAAATTTCGTGTGAAAGTAAACTCCATGACAAAATGAAAAAAAAATCTTTAGGGTGATTTTAGCTAATTTTAGGATGCTCTTTCTGAATATGAAGTCAGGTTTGTTCCATCACATTTAGATTTTGATCAACAAAATACCCCATATATACCAAATTTACAGAAATGTAATGTAGCATTCAATACATCAAGTGCTTCTATTTGTCTTTTAAGAATGCCTTTGATTATTCCTTTTGTGACAACCTTTAATGAGAAAGCTATAAGATATAACACGAGATAATATCTATTTTAAAAATATTTTGATTTAAATGCGTGTTTCGGATGTTATTGTGACTTGTATCAAGCTGGTAACTGCTCTTTTCACTGAACTGCTGTTTTTTATTTCTCTAATTCAATTTGCATGGCTTCAAGACATGTATCAAGTTATGGGGAAAGTTCGGAGCGATTTCATGATGTGTCTTTAAGGCCTTCATGCAACAATTTTAGTATGACTCATATTTCAGAATTGCTTATAGTATTGAAGCCTATCAACTAAGTTCCACGTTAACAGCAGCATATATTTTACTCCTTTCAGCTCTAATTGCCATCTGAAATGGATAACCAAAAGTTGCATATTCGCCACGTAATACTTTTCTTCAAAAAAGGTGAAAAAGCTGGGGAAACGTAAAATCATTTAGAGTTTATGGTGAAGATGCTGTAGGTGAATCAACTATTGGAAGATGGTTTGCAAAATTTAGACTTGGTGAGTTCAGCTTGGAAGATGCTAGTCGCTGTGAAAGACCCTTAACCTTAGATGACGATATTTTGAAAGTAATTATTGAAGAAAACTCGAATATTACGACTAAAGAACTTGCAGAGAAGCTGGAAGTTTCCAAAAGTACCATTCACGAATATTTAGTGAAAATTGGGTACGTTTCTCGCTATGATGTTTGAGTGCCTAATGAACTATCAGAACAAAACTGCATGAACCGGTATTCCATCTATGGTATGCTTCTTAAACACATCGAAAATAAGCCTTTCCTGAAACAATTGGTAACTGAAGATGAAACATGGATTGTTTACGATAATATAGTAAGAAAAAGATCCAGGAGTTTGCGTGAGGATCCTCCTAAACAGCTTCCACAGCAGAATATTTATTCAAAACAAGTCATGCTTTGTGTCTGGTGGGATTTCAAAGACATTATTTACTATGAGCTACTCCCACGAAATCAGACCAATTCTGATATGTATTCCCGTTAGCTAGCAAATTTGAATCAAAAGATCAAGGAAACGAGTTGTGTTCCACCAGGACAATGCCCGATCACATGCGTCTTTGGCTGCCCGCACAAACTTGCATGAACTTGGGTGCGATCTCTTGCCCCATCCACCATACTCCCCTGACATTGACTCATTTGTTTTTGTCTGCAGGACTCTAAAAAGGAAAATCATTTAATGATTTAGATAGTGAAAACCCATTTAGATGACTTCTTTTCCTCAAAAGTAACCGAGTTTTATGCTGATGAAATATTTAAATTGTCTGCTAGGTGGCCTAAGGTTATAGAAAACAATGGAAATTACTTTAATGAATAACAATGAGAGTACGTTTAAAATTTCTTATCCTTTATTGCTCTTAAAAAGCGCTAGAAACTTTCCGGACAACCTGGTATGTTGCAATGACCCAGATCACTTTTGCAATATCTGTGGGGAGTATGCATTCAAGGATTGTAGGAGAAACATCAAGCCACTCATACAAGTTAGAGACTAGGATTACTTCAAAATGAAACTGGGAGGTCAAGATAAATGTTTTGCTTCGCATATTGTATGCAAAGGTTGCAGGGATCGGCTTTTCTTGTGGTCCAGTGGCAAGCTGAAGCAAATGCCATTTGCTTTTCCAATGGCATGGCGAGAAAAAAAAGTAACCATTCTACTGCTTGCTACTTTTGCGTTACTAATTTTGAGGGGTTCAGTAAGAAAACTGCAAAGTATATCAAATATCCTAATTTACCATCTGCCATAAGATCACATACATATGAAGATGGTTTTCCTCCTGTGCCAAGCAATCGACCATTGAGTGAGTCAGATGATTTCGATGACGAAACTGGATGTGAAGACCAAATGAATGACAAGGATTTTGAAATTCCTCATGCCCTAAGATATATCGAATGAATCCTTTTGTTCGAAATTTCAGACCTTCCAAAAGTGATGCTTACTTGACTAGAACACTGTTCAGAGACTTTGGGATCTTAGTCCAAGGAATCAAAACAACAGCGTACAGGTTCTGAGAGAAGAAATTTGTTGTATTTTCGACTCATTGTGAACCGAGTTTGGTTTATTACAAGAACATTAGTGGTTTAATATGACACTGGGAATTTGCTCTGATGTCGAGAGAGATTGGTGGTTATTTATTGATGGCACTGTTTACAGCTTAGCGAGTCCTTTTGTATGTTGGGAATGTGTACCCAGTGGGTATTTGAGAAAGGCAAAAGGGCCAGATGACACTATCAAGCGGTTACTTTCCTTGATCAGGTATGGTTTCAAGTGGAAAACTGGAGGGGACTTGAAAATCAGGCTTTCAACTGGAATGCAAAAGGGCTACATACATTTTTGCTGCTTCTTGTACCTGCAGAACAGCCGGGCTCGAAATATCACTACAATCTGCAGGAATGGCCAGCACATGAATGGAGACTAGACAATTAAAGCGTTCAATACATACCTCTAGTTTCATCTGAGCTAATTGTGTTACTACCACTATATATTAAATTAGGTATCTTCAAACATTGTGAAGTCACTGGACCATAAGGGCAACCAATCAAGTTGCTGAGAGATCTTTCCCCGATTAAGCGAAGCAAAAATTAAAGAAGGCGTGTTCGTTGGACCATACACTCGCAAATTGATGAAAAATCAGATGTTCAGAGATTCATTGAATGAAGTTGAACGAGTTAAAGACAGCTGAAAACGTTCTAGGAAAGAACCGGAGCCAAATTACAAGGCAATCCTAGCTGACCTTTTGGATTCATTCAATGCACAGGGTGTCAAAATGTCCTCGAAGACTTACTTTTTAAAGTGTCATTTTCATTGCTTTCCTTTGGACTTGGGCAAGATCAGTGATGAGCATAGTGAAAGAGTTCATCAAGTGATCACGACTGTTAAAAAACTACAAAGGGCGAGAAAACGACCACCCTTATGTAAATTAAAATTACGACATTAGAAAATCCCCATGTGTGCCTTGTGTATTGAGAAAATAATGCATTCATTGCAGATGGCGAGTTTAAAATACAGGTAGTTCTGTTCTACGTTCAAAATATGCCGGAGACGATAAAATAAAACATCCTGTAACTTGGGTAGATTTTAAATAAGAACGTCAGCACGAGCCATTATTTTGAACAGTTTTATTTTTTTATTTAGGAAAACAAAAAGTTCTTTTTCTTAGAGTTATTTTCAAATTGAAACGCGATTTCATTCTTTTTATGAAGCAAACTGATGTGCATATATTAGACATACTTATCCGAACAGTCAAATATTGAATATTGTCTGCGTTAGTGTATTTAAATGTATAGTAGATAAGGCAGCGATACTTTATAACTATGCATCAAATTGATTGGAAAATGGAGTAATTTAAAGTTTCCAAATCGAGAGAAAATGACAAACGTTGCATTAATAAACAACTGCTGTTCTTCATATCAATTTATAAAGCATGGGTTCGAGGTCAAATACAAATTATCATATACAATTTTAGGATTGCTTCTTCAGTTTTAGTACATGGATTCTTTAGTACATAGATCAAGTATTTTATGAAAAAAAGTTCAGTGAGTTGATTTAATTCCGAGAGGTAAAATAATTGAATTTTTTTAGACACTGGCTCTTTAGAGAAATACCTAGATTACCTAGGTCACAAAATTCAAATGCGAAAATGCAAGAGTGATGTGGAGTGTTCATGCTAGGAGGAAAAGCCAGAGGAGTGGCAGGAATTGTATGGTAACTGTCCGATTGAAGATGAAATTAAGCGAGAGAATGGCGGTCATAATTTGTGACGAGATCCAGGTCGAGTAAAAAGAGATATGGTGAGAGCTAGGTCAGATAAGAGATAAGTGAGAATACAAGGGAAAAGAGGGGTTAGAGTGAAGAACACATAACACAGAAGTACCCAGTCAAGATCGAGCAAGGAAGAATTAAAGAGAATGGTAGATGCAGCTGGTGGATATTTGGGATTAGTAAGAAGTTGTAAAAGTAAAAAAATTAAGAGGTTATAAGGAATGAAAGTCAAGAATCTAAAAAGGTGTGGTCAGAATTATAAAGACAAAAATGTCCAGGGAAGAGACAGAAGAAAGATACACAGACTGTGAGGATGGGAACGTTGAATTAAAACTAAAAAAACTAACACAAAAAACCCCAAATATTAACTTAATGCATTGTATGTACAACCTACTATATGTAGAGAGATATGCAATGAGTGCATGCAACATGTACCTCCGAGCAGCGAATTACTCTCACACACTTTATAGAATTGGCGATAAAGTGCTAGTACAAACGTGGGATAGATAGTCACCAACTAGTGTTCAAAGAGATCAGATCCTTAAACTCCAACGCTTTCATCACGGTGAGGTAGTCCAGAGGTAGACTTGTCAGTGAGAAGAACTATTGAAATCTAGCGTACATCGAAGAAAAATGACGGCTAAACAATAACATGTATTTACACGAAGTTTTCCATATATCAATTACATGATACCGTTTACCTGATGTAAGACCTGGTTGTATCTGCAATTGTTCATATCCATTCCTTATCTCCGTTATTCTTATATATATATATATATATACATATATATTATATACATATATATTACACACACCACAAGTAAATACAGGCCAATCACAAACAAAAACTTTTGAGGTTGGCAGTTAGAAGTCGAAGCGTGTATTTATGGTCTAGAGGGGCAAAGATGTCCATGTTAAGGATATGGTGTTGCTTATGTTCGAGTCTCGATCGAGAACACTACATATTGAGGTACCAAGAGTGATCTTGCAGGTGATGTATCAAGCTACGAATATATAGAGTCATTGGAGATTGTTACGAACTTCCAGCAAATGTTCACGGAATCGGCCTCCCAAACGGCAACCGGTTTACGTATAGTACACATCAGACCTTACAAGCTATAGAACTTGGGGTGGGGGAGATGCATATTTAAATTGGCCGTTCACGTTGATACTAGAAACAGTCAAGTAATGTCTGTATGGGTGATGAAAGGACTATTCTATTTAAAAAAAAAAAAAAAAATTTACAACGTTTCTACAAGTATTTTAAAAATTGTCTACGAATATTACAAACTATCGTATAATGTATGTTGTTTAATACATTTTTAGACTATAGTTTGTGGATGTAAACTTTTCGAAAATATGAACTAATATCTAAAAGGAACGGTAGGAGGTTTTGAAAAGTGGGAGTTGAGAAAACAAGATTTTCATTGAAACAAGAACATTTTTGTAGAAATTTAACTGTTTATCGGTGTTCCTCTGCAAAACTATATATTTAGATTTTTTAAAAAAATGTCCATTCTACAGCCTTTGTGTTCTTACATCAGTAACAAGTGGCTGTTCCTTGATTAGCTCAATGAAGTCTGGTTTTCTTTGACGTTGGATGCGTTAGTGAAAAAAATAATATATTTCGACTGAAATCGACGGGCCTAACTACATGTCGTGGTGAAATGGTTCGAGGGGAGTGGTCTTTTGACTTGCATTTCGAATGAGAAAAAGGTAGTTTCCCGTCAGTTTCTTTATAGTTCTCCTTCCGATGTTTACAAAACGATTTGAGTAGAACATATTTGTAAAGTTTATTCCTGTCTTTGGCGAAATGCTTTTTAGGCGAACTACAAGTTGCCGAATTTTTCTCATCTCGAGAGGAATTTAACTTTGACATTGATATCATGCTGTCTTTTCTCTTCCGGTGGAGATGATACCGTGCTGGAACAATCAGAGACATAGTTTGGTAAAATGTCGAAATTTGAGATGATATGTTATCGAGAAATCAGTTCAGCGTCTTTTCATATAAATAATTATTTCCTCATCAAATCAAATTAATATAAAGACACACTCTCTTGTACCGGTAAAATGGTTCCTTCCAAAGTCAACAACAGCTCATATTAAACAGAAAACCCATCATTAGCAATTAACAGGTTGACACGTGAAGTTACAAATGAAAGAAAGATTTACATAGCATGCAGCTATAAAATTGAAAACAATGCTGTTTAACAAAGAGCTGTTTGTAATAAAATCTTTATAATTTCCTATCAAAACATGTATTAGCTTTTGAATAGAAAGGCTACGAGTTCTCTTCCCTCTAATGCCTCACTACCAAATTGAAAGTATCTTAGTTATGATTTAAAGAGAAGGCTTTCTCTTGGGAATAGAAACTCTAGCCTTTACTCGTATCTTTGTCAATAATCTCGTGATAATTATAATGACACCGTGGAAGAAGAGACGAGCACTCGGGGGAGTCAAAAACTTAGTCTCGGTTTCGATTCTCAGGTGAAAGAAATACACGTTGCTTTCGCTATTAATATCTTTGGTAAAGATATGACTGCTAAAACTATAATATAAGGGTTTGGGTATTATTTTACTATCACACCCATCTCGTGAGGCGGGTGTAATAGTATAAATTTACCGAAAAAAGGACCCGGAATTGGGACGAAGGTAAAAATGTAAAAAATTAAATATTTTCAAACAAACAAAAAAAAAAATCACGGCAAAAAGAAACAACCACCCATTTCCTTGCCCCTTTCTTTTTCTTCGAGATAATGATAGCTATCCTGAAAAGCTGTCGATCATATTACCGAGTTTTGTGTCAAATACAAATAAAAAGCTATATTTCAGTGATTAATATATCTTTGGTAAAAGACATGGCAGCAACAAAATCTATTTTACCTTAAAATATACGATCTTAGTTTTTATGAAAGAAACCAATATTTTAATCAGTATAAGCGAGTGTTTAGATAAATAATTTTCGACAAGCGGAGCTTGTTTAAAAGGTTTCAATTCCTGGCTGAAGTTGCTAATATTGTTTCAAATTTTGGCACAAGGTCAGAAATTTCGGGGGAGGGTGTCTAGTCGATTACATCGACCCCAATGCTCAACTGGTACTTAATTTATCGACCCATAAAGGGTGAAAGGCAAAGTCGACCTCGGCAGAATTTGAACTTAGAATGTAAAGACGGACGAAATTCCGACAAGCATTTTGCCCGACGTGCTAACGATTCCGCCAGCGCGCCGCCTTTGAAGCTGTTGCTATTTCTGGGAAAATCAAGCTTCCCACTTATTTCTCCACTAAAACGTCAAACCCTTTTTACCAAGTCAAAAACAAACCATTTAAAAGACTGCTGTGGATTTGTATAAGAGCTAGCTGTGAGCCGATTTCGCAACACTGTTTCGATTCCCGATTGGACCGATTCAACTAATATCCTTGAGAAAGGCATGAAAACCATTAAACTAATTGATCCTATCTTAGACTTTTTGATTATTGATATATAAATAAAATCAAAGGCGGCGAGCTGGCAGAATTGTTAGCACGCCGGGAGAAATGCTTAGCGGTAATTCTTCCGACTTTACGTTCTGAGTTCGAATGCCGCCGGGGTCGATAAAGTGAGTACCAGTTACGAACTGGGGTCGATAAAATCGCCTACTCCCCTCCCCCCAAATTCCATGCCTTCGTCCCCAGTATAGAATGGAATATTTACAGCAACATACATTCAGTGGAACAGCGAACAATGCGCATTGCGGTACTAAGATGTTTCCCTTTACTTTATGAGTTATAATTCTACTGGGATCGACGATAAACTTTCATTCCTCTAGGGTCGGCGTAATATGGAAATTGAATGGCAACATTTTTAGAGCATCGAAAGATTGCTTTGTGGTATTTGTTTTGGTGTTTCTACCCTGATTTCGCATCCCGCTATGGTTAAGTTTGCTTTTCATTCTTCCGAGATCACCAAAATAAAGTAAGAGTCTAGAGCAGTGGACCAGCAGAATTGTTAGATCGTTGTATAAGAATGCTTTACATTGTTTGATTCCAGCTCTTTATGTTCTGGGTGCCCAGGCAATTGTGATAAATTTGTTTTCGTCTCAGTTGGCAAGATAGTCTTTTGTAAAAACACTTAAAGGAAAGGAATCCACAGTTGTCTTCTCACACGGAAGTTCTAACCCAATCATATAGAATTACCAATGAAATCATCAGTGGTTGTCCGTCGATCTGATAGCGCAGAAAGAAGAATCGATAAAATAGGTATCAGAAAGTACTGAACTGAATACAATAGAAATGTCTCACCTCAAAATTTAAAGTCTTAATTGAGACTCATCCCAACAAATAAATGTCACCTTGTGTCTTTGTGAGATATCTATATTAACTGCAACCTGGTCCCTGCAAGACAAGAGACACAGGAGAAGCTTTTTTATAATATTGCTTCTCATCTATGCTCTGAGATCCTTAACATAGCTAAGACCGGATCCTAAAGACTGGTCCTTTTCTTCAGGACCAGAAAATATTTCAGTACCAATAGCTGCTGGCACTCTACAAGATTCCGATGAGGCCTACAATGGGGTTCAACACTCACATCTTACCCGATTCTGCTGAAAAACACACATATATCCCAGACAGCACCAAGAAAAGGGCCACATGAACGATTGATATTCAATCAGTAACAAATACGCTCCAGTTTCTAGCCAACCACCATGCTGTCTCTTCTCTCCGTATTTTATAACGCTACAATAATGAACTCTGTTCATTGGAACTGACTGGTTTCATACCTCCATCTCTCAGACCAACTCGACCCCCTTATATTTCCGGCTCTCGTCTTCCTTACAATCTTGTTGAATCCAAGCACTAACTATAATAACAGGTCGTTCCTCCTCCTCAGGGCACCATCCCGCTGAAATCTTCTCCCTACTCATTGTTTCTACGGATGTTGAGCTGCAACAGTTTAAGCCAAACATTAATCTGCATAAAAGTGAACGGTTTCACAAGGCTGCAAAGTTTATATGCATTTCAATCTTTTCTCCAAACTCAGCAAGTCGAAACAAAATACTTTGCCCTAAACAAAATGCCTTGCCCTTCAGTATTCGATAAATAATTATCAGAAAAAAAAACCACTGCTTAGATACGATCGGCAGCCATATATCATACCCAATTTCACCCATGATGATTTCAAATGAAGACATTGCTGAGAGAAAGATATCGTGTTTGTTTTCGTTCACTTTACATCGAACATGAAAATTTATATGATAGCTAAATATATAGATACATAAATAAATAAAAATAAATGAACGGACAGTTTCAGTTTGATAATATAAAATATATCATTACTACCCCCGATTGATTTGCATAGATTCCATATATTTCATAAAGTCACCCAATAATTATACATTCATGTTATGTCCACCAGTAAAAAAAATAATGAAAGACAATATGAAATTCCATCATTGCCAGACTATAAATATCCTATTAATGCTTATTGATATTACTTACAACGTTCATGTATCCCTGGAGAGTCCTGCATCTACTTTTAATATAAACACTTGTTTAGCTTTGTTGGATTTAATATTGTCTCTTTCGTGTTCGTTTCATTTATTTATTTATTTTCATCTATTTATTTATTTTTTTTAATTTTCGTTGTATTAAGTGATGACATGATGTGTTTCAAATTCGTTGATGAATGTTGTCAACATTACTCGCTTTAGTTTCCATCATCGTCCTATTTAAAACATGAACTCTCTGTTGGATGATACAATAAATCTAATCCGTCTTTTAATATCACCAAATCTCATTTGTGTTTTAATTAAGAAAGTATACAGATAACATCCATATATTACACACATGCACGACTATACACAGAAAACTCAGATATTCAATATATACATTTCAAAGATACTCACCAATATTATATAGTCAACCTCTCTCTCTCTCTCTCTCTCTTTCTCTCTCTTTCTCTCTCTCTCTCTTTATATATACATATATATATATATATA
>JAOPUL010000002.1:719375-741274 GCA_027564515.1 Octopus rubescens | reverse complement strand
CAAGGTGGAGAAAAATAGTACTCGAATACCCAAGGTAGAGTAATATGCGTTTATTAAAGCTGCAAAAATATCATCACAAAACTGTTACTCAGAGTTTCACGTTCATCGGACAGTTGTGAATGTCCGATGAACGGGAACGTAAAACTCTGAGTAGCCGTTGGGATGATGCTTTTGCAGCTTTAATAAAAATTTATATATATATATATATATATATATTCGAAAGGGCTATAATAAACTAAGAAATGTTTGTATCTTGAATTCTGAATGCCTTCTTGAATTTCTCGAAGATTCCCGATGTCTCCATTGCTACCAATATATCATATTTGTATGTGGTATTATTTTGTTTTCTACTGTAGCTAGATATCATATCGCAAACTTGGATTCTTGTAGTTACAACAAGCAGTAATTGCTACACCATAAAACGCACACAATAAAACAAAGCTAGATAGAGAAATATTGATAGATACAATATCGATACTATATAGAATTGCTTATGAAAACTCCCATTGATTATTGATGCCATACTTATATCACAACATTAACTCAAACTAAGACACAGATAAAATACACATGTCTCAAATAGGCGAGGTATCTGACTGATGACGTGTCTCAACGAGTCTGAGATGCAAATATGAACAAACCTTAACAATAACGGTTCATACGTGTTCATATTACTATAGCACACCTAAGGTGGGACTGGTTTTGGTGGCAACGTTTTCAAGGATAACTAGCCTATCTGATATTCCTTGCCGGACTTTGTCCTGGTATAGTTTGAATGTTATCTCTTTCGTGATTTGTTTCCGGATAATGATAAATTCAGCCGGGCCGATTGAGACGAAATTGTTGCTGAATGTCTAACTGGTACAAAAAGCAGATGGCACGGCGAGCTAGCCATGTGTGCCTTTTTAAACTAGATGTGAAGATATTTTAGGCAATGCGGTTAGTACATATCCATATTGTGCTTGATGATTCGCTCAAGGCAGCGTTGAAGGAAAGGACTATGAGGATTTTAAGCACTCGCAAATATTTAGGCTTGCCCTTCTGTTTATTTTATAAATTAGCTATTAGCGACGGAAGTAGATTTTGTAATGAATTTTAGTTTGCATATCTGACTTAATATATAGATATTTTATGTTTGTAATTACTCTCTCGGGTATCTCAATTCGAAGAAACATTTGTTTAATATGGGGAACTCGCCGAGAACAACAGTTTTTCAGTTGTGATCGTACACAGGATGAGAAAATAATGATGCCATCTGACTCGCTGATCCGGAAATTTCTGAAGTTCTCGAAGCTCACACAACAACCCATGTCAACCTTATTGTTGGCATGGGTGCTGCGACCAAGTTTGTTGTCAACAAAAATTACTCCACGCTCTCCGATGCTGTTAGATGCCATGGCAGGTTATACGCAGAGAATATTGTTTTAGCAGGACTTCTTTTTCTGAACATCAGTTTAAATTTCTCCCTCGTTTAGAGATATATCGTTTTTTTATGTTACCCATTGAATCACAACATGTAAGTCGGATTAGAGTGTTATTCTGCTCTCGTCTTTGTTGATAATGGTTTTTAGCTTAGAGACAACAGCAACTATTTTAATCTCTGTGTTTCATGAAATATGTGTTGTCATTTATGTAAACTACAAATAGAAGTAGGGTCAATACAGTAGCCTGGGGGACATCACTGATAATATTTGCTTGGCTTAGGCAGATTCCATCGATCTTACGATTGTGTCCAGCAAAGAGCCAGAACTTCTCAGAAAATTCCTAAAATCTTATAGAGATGAAAAGTCGGAATTCCACTTTCACTGTTCCTTCGAACAAAACCGTCGCTTTGGAACGATCCAAATACATAACTACCAAAACAACAGCGGAATAACCCACTCCTCCCCAAAAATTCTATGCGAAGATGATTCTGAGAGTAGCAAAGACTTCCCTTTAAAAGATAATTTCAAATACTTAGGGTTTGAAGAAAGCAACACCGAAGAAATATGATGACCCTAATTCATTCCAGTGGGGTATATTAAAATGAAATATAAAGCACACATATTTCTTTCCATTAAAATTATAAAACACTATATTCTATTTTGTTTTTTTCTGTTTTACATACCTTAAAGCAATTAATTACTTGTAGAGACACCGTATTTCGTTATGAAACGATAACATACTGCAAAGTATATCAAACGATTCATAAGTCAACACTGCGTTCTACTGTGTTACCAGTGCTCATAAATCAATTTTTTAAGGTTATCTCTACGGATATTCTATAGAAATTATAACCAGCATAGAATGTCCGTAGAGATAACCTTAAAAATTGATCTATGAGCACTGCTAACACAGTAGAATGCAGTGTTGACTTATGATGCGTTTGATATAATTTGCATTATGTTATAGTTGCATAACGAAATACGGTGTTCCTACAAGTAATTAATATGTACGTACCAGCTACCAGGAATGCGTTTATTATGTAAATTGATATAGCCAATAATGTAGCATCGCTACGTTTAGTCGGTATATAAACAAGAAAGGAGTTCGAGGATGGTTAATGGGTTGGATGAGGTGCTGATGAAGAATCAATAACTTTTGAAATATGGAATATACATTGATACTTATCTTTTCCATCTTCAATTGTTTTGTTTACTTTAGACGATCTTTGATCGCTTCGCTTAATTACGACGTATTCGTATACGAAAACGTCGTAAATTCAAAATTCAGTGCTGGCTATAATTTCTATAGAATACCCGTAGAGATAACCTTAAAAACTTAAAACAATTATGCAGTTATATTATTCTCATTAAGGGAGGCTAAAATATTTCATTGGTGATGATATTGATAAGTTTGGATTTTATTATATTTTAATTTTCACTTCAAATTTAAAGTGTCAACATGTACAAGTATTTGCATTATACTCAACAATATACGGTTTGTATAAAATTATATATATATATATATATATATGTATGTGTGTGTGTGTGTGTGTGTGTGTGTGTGTGTGTGTGTGTGTGTGTGTTACAAACACACACGCACATTCATCTGATGAATATGTTTGATTTGAACATAAAAATACTTCTTGAAAAGACCTCCATTTCAATAGTTAGATCTAAGTGGTAATAACGAACGCAAGATAGCGCGATGAATGGATGGGACGGAGACAATAAAGTATATTGCGAACTTTATTTTAAGATTGAGTACTATTTTCATGTCGTATCTGTCAAAGAAATAGGTCTGTGTTAGCAGAGGGAACTAACAATGAACATTGTTTTTATAATTTTGCATAGAAATGAATGTTATTAGAGTGCCATTGTTACTTTGAGATTTGAATGCATTAACTACTCTAAATGAAATCTGCGACAATAAATAAATAAATAAATAAATAAAACTATAAAATAAAAATACAGTTAAAGTTCACTTAAATACATAAAAACAAAAGAAGCTTTTCTGGGATTATGCAGATAAATTTATAAAATTCTAAAAGTTGTGTTGAAATTTGTTATCCATATTTCAGAAAGCATATTTTTTTTGTAGTTATTTCTTTAGGTTTTAAAATCAATATATTATATTTGTATTGTAGTATAATGCAACAATCAGTTTAGTTGAGCAACTTCTATGAACTTTTCATGTTTAATCGTAAAGAGCATGCAGAACTTTTGGTTCAGGCCGATATAAGCAAAGTTTAATTTATGGGACTGCCTTCACAATTTACTGAAAAAAAAATCTGTTTATAAATAGAGATGTATTTGTTCTGAAGTAAGCACATAACTGCAAGTGGTATTTTCTATTCTTTGAGGTTGTGGCCAATAATATTTAATACGAGAAACTCGGTATCCATTTAACCCAGGGTTAATCAATTTAATATTACTTAATTCAAAGGCGGCGAGCTGGAAGAATTGTTAGCACACCGGGCAAAATGCTTGGCGGCATTTCGTCCCTCTATACGTTCTAGGTTCAAATACTGCCGAGATCGACTTTGTCCCTCATCTCTTTCAGGGTTGGTAAAATAAGTACCAGTTGAACACTGGGGTCGATATAATCGAATTATTACCCACCCCAAACTTGCTGGCCTTGTTCCAAAATTTGAAACAAATATTACTCAATTCGACAATGGAGAAAACAGAATTTAATTAATGCGATTGAATCTACGGAGAGTTAGTTATAACTGTGGATTTTTATAATATCTTCTCATGGCAGGTTATATTTTGTGAGCAGAGAACAAAACAATTCTTATGAAATGATATATTGTGTGAAATAGAAGCCACAATTTATTATTTTACTTGTTGCAGTCTCTAAGCTGGAGGACAGCTATTTGTCTAGTTCAGAATTCTAAACATGTAGGGGTGCAAAATATAATTACCGATATTTAATGCCTAAAAAAATATTTTAGCCCTGAATTGGATGTTTAAGTTTTCTTTTTAATTACTAGTTTTTGTGACTAATAATCCTATGTTTAGATATGAAACATGTTTTAAATATTTACATATATACTACGTTTAGATTCGTATGATCTATGACCACCATCAGAATTGTTATTCTGTTTCTATACATAATTGCTGACTGGATCAAACTAGATATCTATATTTTGAAAACAAAACTCCCGAGTCCGGTATTATGTATATCCAGGAATAGTTCACTGGCGAACATCAAAGCTCAAACAAACCGAAACGAAAATATTGTAGGGAGATGATAGTGCGATTTTGACTATCTCATTCATATTTTCCAGCTTCGGACCAAGGCTAGGAATCTAGTTCACTCAAATGTGGCCTAGCCAATTATTTCGATTAATGGGCTGAGATCTTACCGTAAAATGATTTATAGAATATTCTGGAACTTTTTGCCGACGCTATATAAAAGGTGAGGAAATTTAATTAAAAAGAGAGCTATCAGATTCTACGGGAGGTAATATCGTTTTTCTCAATGTGATGGCCTCAGAATTATTTTACTTTCAAATATTGATAACGGTTGAAGACATCACATGCAATTATGTTGGTAAATCGTACGAAAAGTCGTTCTTATTTTCTTAACTTAAACTCTCCTCGCTAAATATGAATCGCTGTTGCAGTGACTAAATGTTCTTTTATTTTGTTAATTCTCAAATACTGTTATTTATTCAACTGCTGTAAACATGTATACATTTACGTTCCCGGTTAAATAAACAGAGTAAAAAAATTCGTCGATTATTTAATATCTACTTAACGACGACACTAAAATATAAATATTGAAAACGTGTTTCATCTCTAAATTATAACTGTGTTAACAATAACTCATCCCAGACATTTAGTCACTCAGTCATCTCTTTTTGGTTTCAAAATAATTTAATACTTTTGACTGATTATTTTTGATGGAAAATATATCGCTTCAGAGGAATACGCCAATTATATCCAGCCCAATACATGTGAAATAATGTTAAATGAGTTAAAATGAAGTGAAGTTAACTTGAAAGAAGGACCAAATCATCTCGATAATTAATTTTTACATTAGATGCTATCTTGTTAAGGACAGTTATAATTCCGGAAAAAATTCTAACAACGAAAGATCATGTATCAAGAAATAAATAATTCGTGTACATAGGAACAAAATTATGATTTTGGGAGGAGGTAACATTCGATAATATCAATCTTAGTATTTGAATTATTTTATCGACCCCTCCCGCTCAACAAAAAAAGAATGCAAAGCAAAGCCAACTTCACTGGGGTTGGATCTCAGAACTTAAGAGCCTAAACTTAAAACGGTTTTAATGATTCTGCCAACCCCCGCTCTAGACAGGAAATAGTAAACTATTCCAGAAAGTATTCGAAAGAAAATAGTATTTAGACTAAGATGCTGGAAGATAATTTTACATCAGAAAGAAAGCCAAGATAAAAAAAAAGGTAAAATTTATCAAATTTATCATTACGTCTTCCAATTATTGTAATGTTCTTTGTAGTTTAATTGACGAGATGGCCTCATATTTCAGCAAGAAATTTTAATGATCAAAAAACGTATTTGAAGCTCTCGAAATTCTGTCACAGTTCAAAGATTATAATCCAGTAAAAGACAATTAATAACGAAGACAGTTAATCCCAGACATGGAGCTCAAAACGAGAAATTTAATCAAATTGACAATAAAATTAATGTTTCTACAAACAAGATGGTCAACACAACTTCAATTTATTTGAAGAAAACACAGAAATCTGTTTAACAAAGCGATTTTTCCTTTCCCTCAAGAACTGATATAAAATAAAATACATTTTGCGTCTCACATGTACTCTGGTCACTCTGTTGAGGAAAATAAACTATGAATCGAAGTTGCAAACAGTAATATTTCAAAGGAAAAAAAAACTAATTGTATTATTCTTAAAAACATCAAAGTCGCTTTTAACATTTTCTCAAATGTTTCTTTTTATTCTTTAATGCTTGTTTATTGTTCAATTTTAGACAGAAATCAGTTCCGTCTGAAATTTTAACACTGTCGCAATTGGGTAGGGTCATGTTTTTAGAGAATTGTATTAATGTGCTGAACAGAAAATAACAAATCGTAGATTAATTAAAATACAAACAGTAGACCTTAAGTTAGAATGAATAGTTGTTCCAATTTAATCAAGTGTGTGCTAGCAGTAGGCGACTTAGTGGCAGAGTCGTTAGTACGTCGGAAGATTGCTTTGCGATAATCGATATGGCAATCAACGCTTTGAGTTCAAGTCCTTTTAAAGACAACTTCGCTTTTCATCCTTTGGTCGATGAATAAAATACCAGTTCTGTATTGGGATTGTTTTTTCTCTTACTCTTTCTTTTTTTTCTGTCTGTCTATCTTTCTTGGAGAAATCTCTTGTGTGCAGATCTAGAGAAGAATGGGCTCCATCAGGTCTAAAATTGCACAAGACACGCCATGTATCATGACGGCACACATACAACACCATAAAGACAAGGTAATCCCAGCACTAGATATGTGTAGTCGTGTGTCGTTGTGAAAAATCATGACTGATAAAAGTTAGAGAACTAACTCTCTCATTTATTCCCCTGAAATCGATGATAAAAGAGGAAGCAGAACCGGATCCTGAAACTGGCCTACACAATTGAGACCGATACAGAAACGTATTCTAATTTTGTGTGTTTCAGTTGTATTTCTCCTTATTTAATATTTTAGATGCATAGAAAACTTCAAAGTGCATGAGATGTTTTAATTTTTGGAACCTTGTTTTGTGGCGGTTGTGATAGCAGACAATACATTTTAAGGTCTCAACTCGGGTGAACTTGTAGGGAAATATAAGAGCGATCCGGATGTGATCATAGCTAGCACCCCAAAGTTCTTCTATCTTCAAGGAAGGACAAGACAATAAGAGTCGTTATAGAGGATAGAAAGCTGAAATGTTTAATTTGTGTGTAATAAGGTAAGTACACAACTTTCTGTCTATAAATATACAAACAATAGCAGAAATATCCAAAGCATCAGCAACATTGAAAGTCGCTGCAGCCAAAAACAAAAACACAGCATAAATAGCAACAATATAAACTAAAGAGAGTTGGCTCAATAACCTCCCGAGACGCGGTAGAAAAAGGAAAGATGGAACCTTTTATAAGGACACCACGATCTACAATAAAAGATGGCGGGAAGGCAGGGTTTTGTCAGAAGGTTCCCCTCCAGAACAACGTCAGTTAGAGTGCTATGCTCTGGCACCATGTCACGTGACTAGGTAAGGTAGATGTAGCAAGAGGCTCAGATGTCAAGTGACGAAGAATAACAGGTACAAACTATTTAGAAAGGCTATATTGGCAGAAGGCTAGAAAAAAAAAGGTGAAAGCTTCTGTGGCAAGTCAGTTCTAAAACATGGATAAGTAGCTTTCAATCCACACAGTTTGTTTTGGGGCAAAAGAGCAATTGTGAAGCTGATTTGTGAAGTGACATAAAGACAAATTAAAGTATCATGTAGATTATGGGTAGCAGATGAAATGAAAGGACTTATTCACAAAGTAAAAAAAGATAGAGTAGGGATTAAGACCCGCTCATATGTTTGTATTAGAATAAGAGTCTGTTCTCTGCAGAACGATATCTTTCAATGCGTATCATGGTAGTTGGCTGCTCACATTTTTGGGTAGATTGGGTTCAGATACCGCAAGCTTGTTATATGTATGGTCAGATTAGACAGGGTCCTTATAATTCTAAGTTCTGTTTAGCCTTTTTATTCCTAATGAATCGACATAGCAAGTTCTTCAATAAACCTGAATCGATTATATTCCTCTCTTACAAACGTTAGCCTCGTTCTTAGACAAATGAAACACATATCCTTTATCCGTGCCAAACCATTCAATCTTTCTCTCTCTCTCTCTACAAGGAACTACCCCGATATACTTCAGTTACAACAGTGTGTTTCATTTTCAGGAGCAGCATATAAAGGCTACACCGTCGGAGAAAACGGGCTTTTTGGATTCGCTTGCGCAATAACGTTAGTTAATTACCTTCAGGCATTCCCAGAACTTTATTTTAAAACCTAATAGAGTAAAAATAGATGTTTTTTTGCTGAGATTTGATGAAGATATTGTTAGTGAGATGTCATCCGTCTCAATCAATTGTTCAGAATTACAAATAAAGTGTAACAGGATATTGTTTTGTTATAACATGTATCCTTGACGTAAGTGAAACGCTTCCACCCACTGCAATTTCTATACTGTAACCAGGAAAATGTAATTATGCAATACAGCATTGATTAACAGATACATCTAAAGAGACAATATTATTCTCCGTAGCTCATTACTCGGGTCAGCTAAACATTAAAGCGGACGTGTATGTTATTTAGTGTTGCAGCAACTGGATACTGTGACAAGTTAATAATCCCAGTAATAAAACTATTGAATATCACATATAATTACTGTCGACATAAAAAAAACATAGGTATATGATTAGTGAAAGGAATACAAAAAGATTCATATAGCTTTTAGTAACAGATAGAACAGTTATAATTTAAGTCAAGCATGAAAGTGAACAGTGACACTGGAACGAATGGAAAAAGATGTGTTGTTATTACGCTCATTCATGTATTTATTGGGATGTGATTCAATCAACACATATAGTTCAGAAAAGTGACGCTTCCCACCATATGCCATATGCCATATTAACGACGAAAAACTACGAAGCCTAATCAGAGTTAGACGATCTGAAGAGCCAATGAAAACTCCTTCTACGTGCTAGAAATAGTAGTGAACTCTCCATCAAATCACATCCTGCCGTTATAAATAAGGAATGAAACTGCTCATAGCTAGGACGCTGTTGATCATGGATCGACTCGATCAGGGTCGGCATTGTGTTAAGCAACAACAATTACAGTTAGACAAGGACCTGAAAAAATTACATGAATTCTTTAAATAGTTTTCTTAGGGTCCGCATTACTTGTCAGCCGATGGCTTCCAATAGCCTAATTGACCATCAAAATTCTCTAAATGCTATGGTTGCCTTGCCGTTTTTGCATCTAACAAACGTGCTGGTTATCTTTATTAAGTGACTTGTTGCTTGATCTATGCCATATACGTTCGTCATATAGTTTGTTTTCACTCGACATCAAAATCCTCAATGCAATAAGATACTAATTCGCCTGTTACCTTCATATCCGACGAAGAAGATTGTAGCTTCTTTTACAGAAGGTTGATTCCTTGTAGAATTTGTTTAAAGAGGACGAAAAAACCCACAGAAGTTTGCAGACAGTGATAGAAGCGACTTGCCCACCTTTCAGATAATTTAGTAGCCTCAATGAAATGTAAGATAAGGAAGCACGCAGTACATAGTATAATGTGATGCATGATCACAAATCTAACATGACTTGGACAAGGTTTTCAACTTCACTGTCCATCGTTTTATTCCAGTAACTGCATGAAGTACTGGTGCACAGTGGACCGAACCACAAATAGGTAAAGCTGTTGCATTAAAGGGTAAGTTCTATCGTAGCTCTTACATTTTTAAAGCAGTTAGCTGCTACAACGCTGAGTCGATGGCCGTAGCAGTTAAAATAAACTGAAAATGGACAAAGGCACGCACCTTCGCTTGAGCACCAGCGATTGGTTTTTTAAAGCCTTTTGATTATATTGCTATGATGGTAGATGGTGTTTTGGTCGGTAACTTCTGAACTTGACACTGAAACAATTCAGTGCCTTGTTCAGAAACAACTTACCTAATAAATTCCCCACAAATAGAAATATCTAAAACGAAGTGCAGAATACACAAGAACTGTTCAGGTATCGAAATGTGCTTTGTCTCATCCACAATTAATGCAAAAGACCTAGACTTCCTGACTTAGAATTTCTTGAGCTATTTCTTTTATATTATTGATGCCATGAAAGAAAGAAATTTTATATATTTTGCATGGCGGTGGACCGCTGACTTGCGATAAGGTCCTGTGTCGATATCAGCTCCATTTCTCGTACAATGTCACCCTCTTACTCACAATTTACATGTTCTCTTTGGGAAATCTATTGTGGCACTGTTAATAATAAAATATATCAGAACTAATGGACTGAGTCTATCATGTGCTTTTTGGAATTGTCTGGAAAATATCGTGCAATTTTCGGCTTTGCTAAACTCTTATCTCTATTTATTATATCTTCTAAATCTAATTAACTAAGTTTATAACTTCAACAAAGTATTCAAATTATGCAAAGCTGACATTTTGAATATGAAAAAATGTGCATCATCTGCAGTCATATCCAACTTCTTTCTAATGAGTTTTCGTATATCCACCATATATTGGATCTGCAATACGAAATTAACCAATGTTTATAAAAGTTATTGTTAAAAAAAAATGACAAAGTTTTCTAAACAAGAATTCAACACTTAAAGAAACCCAACTATATCATCACTCAAAATAAACGATCGTTATCATCACATTACATTATCAAATAAACAAATATATTTTAGTGTTCTATCACCACTAAAAATAAACAATCGTTATTATATCATATCAGATAAACAAATACTTGTTTAGTCCTATATCTGTATTAAAAATAATAATTCATTATCAAATTATTTTATTAAGTTAAACAAATATTTTCCAGTTTCAAAAACACTTAAGTTGAATTCAACCGAAAAAAAGGACTTATTATTTTATCTATTATGGTGTTGGCTTGAGTAAGATCGATAACAAAAACCGAAGATTAAGGCTTTGGTTATCTTTGTGTATTCAACATCAACTGGGCAAGACGATGAACAAAGGAAAAGAATACACAGAATAAATGCTAAATAAGAGTAGTACACATAGGCGTAAGGATAACATTGTAAGGGATGAGCTGAGGTAACACCTACGCTTTTTGCATGAAAAATTGGAAATTACTTGACCCTCCCTCCCTGATCAAAGAACAAGTTCACATTAAGTTAAGCAATAATATAATCAAGTTAAAACAATAATGCTGGTACAGCAACAAAAATATGGCAAATAATTTTGATCGTGAAATGACAATATTTCATGATATGTTTTATATTTACATCATTATTTTACATCAACAAAGAAGTTCAAGGAAAAATTGCATTTCTAACATCTCCATTATAATGGAGACAGCCATTAACAATGACATTCTCCAGCATTTTCACGCTATCTCTCTTTCTTTCTCTCTCTCTCTCTCTTTCTCTCTCTCTCTCTCTTTCTCTCTCTCTCTCTCCTCAGTAAACACCAGTATGGTTTCTACTGAGCCAAATCCGCTAGAGATTTCACTCACCAGTGGGTGTCGTACGTGAAGATATCGAAATAATTATCAGTATATTCAGCCTCAGGAAGAATAAGCGATCTTTTCTCTTTTAAACTCTTGTGTTTTGTACATGCTGAATCTAGGGGAATGAAATCACGAAGTGTCTGCAAGGTACTTCGAGGTAGGTGGGCTTTCACTTTTAAAAAAAAATCAGTGAAAGCAATGTTGTTGCTCTAGATATTAGCCTTTGATCATGCCTGGCATGCAATTCCCCAGTCAATTCTTCCTGCCTACTGGCTCCACTCATCTCTCATCTCTTGGATCAGTAGCTTCCTATCCGATCACACCATTACTGCATGTGTTGGCAAGTTCTTTCTGCTCTACTTTCAAGCAACTCCAGTGCTCCCTAGGGTTTGGTTTTGTCCTTCACTTTCTTCTTTCTATGCATCAATGACCTATTTGCCACTACATCTAACAACACCCATTTTTATGCAGATAACTCAACCCTTCATTTCTCTCTAACTTGACCATGTATTGTTTCGCAAGCAACCTACATGCACACTTAATTCATAAGCGAATCCCTCGGGGGCATCCTTTTAACAGCAAAAACTAAAACACTACGTATATCAAGAAAACATTACTACACCACGCTCACACTAATCATGAACGGCACTAAGCTAGAGACCTCATAGACGCTCCAAATGCTGAGGATCTCTACTGTTGAGAGTACATCCTTCGTATAGCTAGAACTGCTTCCCAAAGACAAACCATTCTCTTCAAGGCTAGAAAATATTTCAGTCTTCAACAGCTGCTGACACTCTACGATGGTGAGGCGAGCTCCACGGTGAAATATTTCTCTCGTATTTGGGATACCGCTACCGCTACGTACACAGATGTCCTGGACTGCAACTAAAGGCTAAAGACTGAAACTAAAGAACGGCCACTCAACAGTTGGTATTCAATAACTAAGAGACACACTCCAGTCTCTAGCCCACTATTTCGTTTTTTTTTATCGCTGTTATAATGCCCTCTGCTCTTCGGAGCTACTGGTCGCATACCTCCACTACTCAGGCTCTCCGACCTGCTCGTCACACTACGTTTCGTCACTCTTGATTTATCCTCTCCCCGGCTCTACACTAATCTCTATTCTAAATCCTTCTTCCACATAACATCGGCCTTTTGGAATCTCCTCTCACGCTCATGTCTTTCCTGCAGATGTTGACATTAACGGCATCAATATCACCAGTCTCAGAGAGCATCAATATCACTAGTCTCAGAGAGACTGCGAGGAGAACGCGCGTTTGCCCTTCCTCAAGACTCATCAAAAGAAAAAAATCCAGACGTGTATATATGGGTTACCCCCCCTCCATACACACGCACGCACACACACACACACACACACACACACACACACACTTATATAGGCATACAGACGCTGAAAATACATGTTTCGTCTCCCTTTTATTTTAGGTGTATGTGTGTATAATATATTGGGTTGGTCAAAAAGTCCGTTCTGTTTTTAAGCGAAAATAAGACAGAAGTTTTAAACACAGTCAATGATATAATTACCGTTTCGTTGCAGTATCTCCTATCTTGTGGGCAGATCCATTATTCCCTGCTCGAAGAATTTCCTGTTTTTACTAGCAAAAAATTCTTCCAGGAAAATTTCTACATTCTCTTCAGAGTTGAAGGTCTGCCCATTCAATAAATTTTAAAGAGACCGAAATAGATGGAAATCTGAAGGCGCAAGGTCGGCTGAATATGGAGGATGAACCAAAACGTCCCAGGTAAGCCACAGTAACGTCTGCCGCGTTTGCAAAGAAGTGTGCGGTTTGGCATTGTCGTAATGAAAGACAATTCCTTTACGATTAGCAAGCGCTGGACGCTTCTGGCTGCGTTTAATTTGTCCAGCTAGTCACAGTACTCATGGTCCTATTTGTGGGAAGAAGCTCGTAAAAGACATCATTCTTCCAATCCAACCAAATTGAAAGCATAACCTTCTTCAGGTGAAATCCTGCTTTGGAGGTTGTTTGCGGTGGTTCGTCGTACTTCCCCCATGATCATTTGTGCGTCATATTGGTATATAAGATCCATTTTTCATCCACTGTTAACATTCTCTTCAAAGAAGAATTGCAGACAGGAAACCGTTGGGTGCGGTTAGCCTCATTCAATTGATGTGAGACCCAAACATCGAGCTTGCTGACGTAACCAAGTTGATGTAGACGGTTTTCAAAACTCGATTTGGACATTTGGGGAATATCTGCGATCATCCTGTTCGTATAACAGGGGCTGGTGTTGCTGTTAATCTCAGTTGGCCGGCCAGAGCAAGGTGCATCTTGAACAGAAAAATTTCCCGATCGAAATCTTGAAAACCACTTCTGGCACATAAGTTCCGTAACAGCATCCTTTCCGTACACACCGCATATCTTCCTGCAGGTTTCCACCGCTCTTTTGCCTTCTTTGAAATAAAAAAAGCACGAGATGTCAATAATGTTCGTTCTGATTTTTCACGTTCAGGTTGATCCCGAGTACACAAAATACAACTTATCTCGTGGCAATTCGCGCCAAATTACGTTGTATCTAACAAGTTCACATGAGCAAAGAACAGACTGAAGTAAGTCAATTATTAACAAAACCGAACGGCCAAATCAATATGTTTATGCAAATAAAAGAGAGACGAAACAATAATAGCTAAGGAAGCTATTATTCACAGTAATTATCCTCTGATTTCTGTTTAAGAAATTGATGCTAAAGAAAGGCTCTTCAGCGACAAATTAGTGACGTCCGTCACAGATATATTTGGAGAAAAAAAAATTCTTTCTGCGAAAGAAAAATCAAACATAGAATAAATGCGATCTGTAACATTAAGATTAGATTTGCGATCCCGAGCATGATTGCTGGGAGCCCGAACTTGTCCTGGCTTAATACCACCACTGCTTATGCAAAAGATTGTCATGATCAAATCTATTGCCAAGTTCAAGTGAATACCACCACTGCTTATGCAGAAGATTGTCATGATCAAATCTATTGCCAAGTTCAAGTGAAATGACATTACTTTCACTGAATATGTCCAAGGCCTGAGCTAACTGTGACACAGGAGAGCAGATCTTCAGTCGATATGGCTTTGTGGAAGCAGCACCGATATTTATTGGGGCGAGAGAGAGGCGAGAGAGGAGAGAAAGGTGAGATAGGAGAGAGAGAGAGAGAGAGACTCAAGTTGTTGGAGAAAGTATTTATTAATGCTTGCTTCAATCATCTTTGAGATATTGAAAGGGGAAGTGGTAGGTCAGCCATTGGCCATGCCAAAGACGCTGCTCCCGAAAATGAAACACACTGTAGTACGTTTCCAGAGTCGTTAGAGAGAAAAATCGATGGTTATAGTACGGATAGTGGATAGCTGATTGGAAGTGTTGAGACTTGTGGATTAAAGAAGGAACATTTTGACAGAATTTCACCGAGTGTGTATACAACGTAGGTTAAAGAAAAATCGAACAGCAAACGTAGATTTCTCCTCAGAAGTATCCGTTATGCAGCAGCCACGGCGGAAGAGTGGTTAGTAGGAGGATTCCAAAAGTTTGCAGAGATCATTTTGGTAAAGGACTCTAAGGTTTAGCCACAATTTAGGAGAGCATAAGATTTCGCAGGCTTTGTGATGCACGAAGTATGATTTTCTTTACGGATGATAGTCTTGCATGAGCTGCGGTGATGGGTAAGTTTCTCCAAGAGTTCTAGGTGATATTCTTCGACTTTTCAGGTGCAGTGCAGCTACGTCTGAACCAGCTGGCTGCTTTGGGTTTACGTGTTGCATGATGGATATGAAGAGAAAGGCCCCCACGAGGAAGTAAGTCAATAAAGTAAAAATAGTAACAATGATTTCAAGTAGAATCGAAATCAGCATGGGAGATATGGTCAAACTAGAACTAGTAGGCAAAAATCAAGAGAAATAACCGAACTATAATCTAGAGAGCAGTTTCAAGGGTTGAGTATGGATAATTGATGTTCAGTTCAGTAATGCAAAGCTATATATATATATATAGGATATATAAAACTATATATATTCTCTTTAAGAGAATCATCAGAAACAATTTCCTGCTTGGCAGACAATCAAGCGATGAAAAATTATTCACGAGAAGGCAAAAAGAGGGGACGACAGCAATGTTAAGAACATAACACACACACGCACACACACAGATGCATATATATATATATATATACATATATATGCATGCATACATACATACATACATACATACATACATACATATATACACATATACATGAATATTTTTATATATGTAATGTATATAAACAGCAAAATTTACAGCGACATATTTGCTAGTAATGACAACTCGATAGGAACTACATTGATAAGAAAGCTCGGTAGCTAGATACATTAATAGATATATATATAGATAGATAGAATAATAGATCGATCACCAGGAATAATGTACTGTTACGCTCAAGTACATGTTCCAAACAGTGCGTAATAACATATTTGTGCATCATAGGATGTAGCTACGTATGCTGCTAAAATAATATAATTATAGTTGAAAAATGGAAACAAAAAATACAAACTGAAATTCTTAATATAACTCCTTGATGCCTACACTTCAATATTTGAATAAAGAAGTTCTTGATAATTGTATTTAACCTAAATTATTTGAACAAATGTTTTAGAATTTATAAACGAAGTGTACCAAATGATTTTTATTTGCTATAAAGTATACATACGAGCAAAAAAATTAAATGAAGAACTACTGCTGCAGTGGTTTGGAAACCACGGCATAGATATTTAGGAATCATTGAAGTGAAAAATAAACAGAAAATGCAATATTGCATTATTGGATAGGAAGTGGAATTCGAAGATGGAGAAATTAGAATGTTTAGTAGAAGAATTAATGGTCTACGGAAGAAAATAGGTTGAACACGGGAAGAGAAACGTTCAATAGAACTCAGAAGAACTGAAACTTAAGCAGTATAAAAATAAAACACTACAGAAAGAAGATATTTTGTAGGCTAGTTGAAAAAGTTATGGATGATTAAACTCAAAATAAAGAAAACAAAAGTGTGAAAAAATATGGAGAGATATTGAAGTGGCATTGTAATTGCGCAGATTATACATAGAAAAATGGAGCAACTGTATTTTCATGGGAATATTTCATTTGGAATGATTATGTTAAACAGCAATACCCATTCCATGATTTTCTTACGGACAAATTATTTCATTTTTAATCACTTTATAAAATGTTTAATAAGTTACAGGTTATGTCTGGCTTATCATTTCTAAAAATAATGAAATAGTCTTATATATGATTATTAATGACTAGAAAGTATTAAGGAAAGAAAAAGAAAATTAAATATGTGAATTCTGTGAATCTTTTTCCTTATAATTCTTTCATTTCAATTTGAAAATTCTTATCCTACTTTGAATTATGGCGAAATGGATATCTCCTTTGTAATAGCTGTGACCGATAGAGGGACCATGTGTGAATATATCGATTGTATTACTAGTAGATCGGACAAAGCAAGGGAGAAAATAATTCAGTTTACCATGAAACCTAATAGGATAGAAGGACCGCACCACTATATGATCAAAATTATAATACCACTGTGGATATTCTTGTCTTTGTATAGCCCTAGGTCATTCCAAATATAACCGTCTCATAATATTAAAGGTATGTCGGACTATATTGTATAGTATGATCTGTCCTTATGTAAGGCAGAGTGTGTGTTGAGAGAGATTTAGCTGCTATTTCTGGCGGGTGAACTGATTACGCGGAGACTTCTTCTTCGGTTTAAAATTGTTATTGTTGGTACAATTAGTATCGTTAAGACATTGTCAATTTTATACATTATTATCGATACTAGAGTGTTACCCATCATATAACGGGTAACTTTGGATATATACATTTGCCATCATGGGTAATATCAGGAAATACGGAATACATACAATAATTATAATATAACTTTTATCAAATTTCTTGGTACTTATGAAGTGAATACAAATTTTTCAACACAAAAAAAAATATTACCTTAAAATATAATACAAAATAAAATATAAAATTCCTCTTTTGTGTATTTGCACTAAATAAATGTTGTTATGTTTCTAAATTTTATCGACATGCATGGCTGTGTGGTTAAGAAACTCGCTTTGCAACCAGATTGTTTCGGGTTCAAACCCATAGCACAGTACCATAGGCAAGTGTCTTCTACTATATCCCCGAACCGACCGATGGCTTTTGAATGAATTTGGTAGACGGAAACTGTGTGGAAGCCCGCCGCATATATATATATATATATATATATATATATGCGCGCGCGTGTGTGTGCGTGTGTTCGTATTTGTTGTCCACCACCACTTGACAACCGGTATTGACTTGTTTACGTCCACATACCCTAGCGGTTCGGCAAGAAGGGTCCGACAGAATAGGTACAAGACATAAACAGGTAGTGGGGTCGATTTGTTAGACTAAATCCTTTAAGGCAGTGGCCCAGCATGGTCGCAGTCCAATGACTGAAACAAGTAAAAGATAAACAGATAATTGCAATCTACTCCACCGTAAAATGGAATAGATTTATCGTAAGACATTTTTTCTAGCGATCACTTGTCGACGCATGGCATGAACCAAAAAATTGCCCCATTAAAATCTTTACAATATTTAGTTACATCCCTTTATTAATTAAAATCTCCTGCTCGTTCTATTTTTATCTTGAAATCCTATCAGAGTCGATAAAATATCGACAGAACACAGTCATATATAGTGCAGTCAGCCCATTTAAACATCCTACTCTATTAATTTGTAGGTTTTGCTGTCAAGTTTCCCCAGTCTTCTTTCACTGAATTTCCTTGGTGAATATATGTAAAGAAGAAATTAATTACAAAGTATTGCTGATACTTTCAAGGATTAATTGAGTTTCTCTATAGGATATATCTAGCAATTAGCTGAACGCAGCTGGGAGCTATCATCATTGTAAATCTTAATGAAATGTACCATCGGATAATTGTGCTTGTAAAGATACGTCGACTTGTGAATGGGGGATAGATATGACGACAGTTCGTATATGAATTTCCAGAACTCATGAATAGAAACTATGTCTGGAGTTCCATTAACTTTAAAAGCTGGTCTACTGATTGAGGAAGATTTGAAAAAGTTGAATAGGTTTGGATGATAATCAAGAAAATGACTATTACATTGTCACAATTTCTTTTCGCTGCTTTCGTGGATTCCCACGACACTCTGACGCCATCCAATTCCATTATTTTGAATTTGAATTGGGAGTTTAAGTCATAGTGAATCTTTCATTAGCTGATTACACAACCATGGACGCCACTCCTATGAATGCGTTGCAATTACTGTCTTGATAGACCTTGGTGATCCTGAGCGCTGATCTTCTAGGATTCCTCCGCTCAGCATCAATGTAAGCTCAGTTGAGCTCTTCCGCTACCACTTCACAATCCGCCATGCCGCGGTCCCATGACTTCACCATATCCCTGACAGGGTGGTTGAACGGGTGCCATGGCTTGCCAAAGGACAGCCCGTAACTATACAGAGTACGGTCGTCACTCCGTGACCTATTTTCAAAGTACACGCATGCCCACAATTATGTCACAATTAAACAAAATGAATAAATATAAATGAAATTATAAATCTTAACAGTGGTTCACAAATTGAAAAATATCAAATTCGAACTCCCAAATATTAATGAAATGTGTTGCTCTCCCATTCTCTTTATTAATGAGAAACAAAACTAGTTTGCATTGATATTATTATTATTCCTTATTCGATATGGCGTTGGACATCTCACAGAACATGGCAATCTTATATTATAAAAGAGAAGCTGATCTCCGTCTGTCTGTCTGTCTGTCTGTCCGTAACAACATCTGTGTAGAGAGAGGGAAGAAGGAGAGGAGATAAAGGAGAAGAGAGAGAGAGAGAGAGAGAAAGAGAGGGAGAGAGGGAGAGTGAAATATAGATAAATTGATAGTGCTGTCACCTTAGTAACTAAAAAGTTTTGATTAAAAAATGCGGCAATGTTAAGAACAAATCTGTCAGCACAACGCAACACAGACTTATAAAAAAAGACTACATGTATATATATATAATACAAAGTTTTGGGGTTGTGTGTGTGTGTGTGTGTGCGTGTGTGCGTGTGTGGCTGTGTGTTTCTGTATGTCTTTCAACATATAGACAACGCAACACAGACTTTAACAAAAGACTTTCACTTTGGACAGTTTATGAATGTGCGTGTACGATTAACAAACATTTTTACCGGCAGCGCAGAGATGGGCAATGATCTAGTTTTATTAATTTCAGCTATTTTATTAAATATGAGGGCAACGGTTTGGCAGAATCGGAAAGGTGTAGGAGAAAATTCTTTGTTATGTTTGTTGAGCCTCTTTACAATCTAAGTTCAAATCTTGCCAAGTTCATATTTGCCTTTCATCACTCCGGGATCGATAAAATAAAGCATCAGTCAAGAACTGAGATCGATGATATCGACAAGTCCCCGCCCCTCAAAACTACTGCAGTTTCCTTCCCTTTTTTCAATACTCACAATACCAACAAGAGGGACTTGTTGTCACTCAATGAGAAACACTGAATTATAATGCTAGTTGGAAAATAGCCGAGTTGACTGACTGCTGGTATTATTGGTTAATATCCCGGGCATAAAAGGGTTACAGGACACGACATGCGATTTGAATGAAGGGTATAGCTATGTAAATTGACTCAATTCCTCACTGGTACTTTATTTTATCGACCCCCACAAAAATGAAAAGCAAAGCTGACCAAAATTAATTACTTTGAGCTTAGTTATTACTCTATAGTGTTGATCACTCAAAACTGATAAAATATTGATTGCTTGGAGTATGAATTATTGATATATTTTGTTACGTCACAGCATCCAACCGATGAGAGTCATGTGAGAAAACTCTAAGAGTTATTAGTATTTTTTTTTCAATTATTATTGAAGTTTAGAAATCAAAGATATTTTATTACAAGTATTTTTTTCTTTGATGTAGAATCGATCAAATGGAAACATTCATGGAAAAGAATCAGTGTGAAAAGTAATTGGATTTTATCAAATATTTGTCAGTTGAAATGATCAAAGTTTTTAGATGACCAACATTATTATGGTGAGATTTTATAATTGTCGTATTTAAGTCTAATGAATGTTTATTATTAACAAAGATAGAGAAAATACATGCAAAGAAAAAAGAAAAAAATATATTTCAAACATTAACAATGTGTTGTAAATTAAGTGTTAAAACACAAACTTCGACACTGCATTATTCATTTTAATGGATAACAGACGGCTTCGGTGGTGACGATTCAGTTGTTCAATCAACTGAATTACCTGCTTATTCAATTAACGATTAAGCAACTGAGTATTCCACAGACATGTATACTGTTAACGGGATAATCTTCATGTAGAATCAGCGGGATACAGTTGGACAAAGCTGTACCTTTGAATTACAAGTAAAATCCATCCAATAGGCTACTTCCTAGTTTCCCTCTACCCAGTTTCATTCATAAGGCTTGTGTCTACGCGAGACAATGGGAAAAGACACCTCAAACTATTACACGGGGGAATAGAATCCAGGACTTTACGATTGATTAGGAAGTGAACTTCTTAATAATCGAACCATCCTGCATTCTACCCTCCCTCCCACAATCTTTCCATGCATATATACACACATCCATCCATCCATCCATTCATTCATCCATCCATAAATTCGAGGAAGATATTGTCCCTGCATTACATCCAAGACATACAGCATTGATGGTGATACCCTTGTGACTGTAATCCAGAAACTTCTGGATAGAAAAGCACCTTGAAGAGACTTGGATATTTGGATATTGGTACAAGATGCTAACCTTCTACCGACAATATTTCATCAACCTGTACCAGCAAGCTCTCAGTGGGAATAATAGCATACCACACTGGTTAGCTCTGGCAGAGAAAACTAATCCCCAAAGGCAGAACCACCCACATGGCAAAAGACTACCGGCCAGTTGCATGCCAGAACTTAATGTATAAAATATATACAGCATATTTAAACTTCTTCCTCCAAGACCATCGTGAAAGTAATAACATCATCACAGCAGAACATGTAGGTGAATATGAATGAGATGAAAAAGAGCCTTGACCTGGTTACAACATTCTCAAAGGATATAGGGTTGAAGTTTGGTCAGGATAAATGTTCCTATATGGTTGTGGAAAGAGGAAAAACTGTAAACCAGACTAGCAGCATTTCCATC
>JAOPUL010000002.1:113170-128643 GCA_027564515.1 Octopus rubescens | reverse complement strand
AAATATATATATATAAATATATGTGTGTGTGTGCATGTATACTCACACAAAGTAGTATGCTGCGAGTTATAAATACTACAATGATACGTACTCATAATGATTGTATATACATTAGAAATGGATGTTTATAAAAATCAAATGGAACACCGAAGAAACTTAACACTACATTTCTATTTTTCAAAAATGGGGGAACACACACACATATATATTTTATATATATATATATTATAAATATCCTTAAAATGTTAACAAGTGCGCTTACGATATAGAAACCTTTATGTTGGCTTCTATAGCACATGTATACATACAGTGAATGGGAAAACATGACCATAAATGTTTTTAAACATTTCTTCCCATAAGTAGAAAATAAGAACAAAACAGATTGAATAGTTTAGCCGTCCTATACAATTCAAAGATTGTTTACTGAAGAAGAAAAAAACCTGAGATTTATTAATATTAAAAGATAATAAAGTTGTCCATCCAATCAAATATAAGAATAGTTGGGAGTCTGGTCATGATAGTCGCACAGTTAAACTTAGCTTGTCATCCATCAAATTATTTTTTCCTTTTCAAGTAAAAAAGAAAAGCAAGAACATTGCTATAAATTTGGTTCTGGTGACAAATATTGAAGATAACTTATTAAAATATATTATAAATACATGCGTACCCTTTAGCATTTAAACTAGCCATATCCAACCGAAATATTCAACCTGTTTTATATTTGCAGCAGCCAAATCCAGCCTTTCACACCCACCCTACAATATCATTCTAAAAATAAACTATCACATAACTGAAATCTCTAAGCTATGAGATAATGCAAATTCAAAACAATGTGTAATTAAGCATTACATTTGACAGCGTAATCTAAATACTAAAGGGTTAAACAATAACAAGCCGATGTAGAAGCCTTTACATCATCGACCATTTGCTAGAAATAGCAGCTCATGCTCCAAATCTACTGTCTTTAAAAAAAAAAGGATACATCAAGCAACATGGTCCATGATTTTGATGGCTGTAGCTGAAATAATTTGATGGGGGTGGGGGCTACATGGTTAGAGCTACCCTCAAACTAGGCAACAACTAAACACACAAGCTGAAATATAGTCGGGATATTCAATTATGTAGTTTAACTCGACAAAATCCCCAATAAAATGAGAATGACGTGTTTTTATATATTTTAAATAAGGACAAGATGCCCCAATATACTGCCAACTAGAAACACCAATTGTGTTTCATTTAATATTATTGGCCTCCAAAGTATAAGCTATCTCCAATTGAGCTGACGTGATATCCAACAACAACAATAACGAATCTAATTAATACCATAGAGCAAGATAAATAGTATTTATTTTACAGAAAATTGGGTAAATACCCCTAGAAGACAGGAAAAATTTGCCAGCAGGAGACTACAGAGAATCGAACCCTGTACCTCTCAGATAATTATATTTTCTCAAGTTTATGTAACTTTTGCCTACATTTATTGTGAATGTAAATAAATATATGTATATGCCGGTGACACATTAAAAATATCTGTGCCAGTGACATGTTAAAAACACCCGGTACACTCTTTGGAGTGGTTGGTGTTAGGAAGGGTATCCAGCCATAGAGAGCAAACCAAAATGAATTGGGGTATGGTGCAGCTCTTCGGCTTGCCAGTTTCCAGTCAAATCGTCTAACCCATGTCAGCATGGAAAACGGATGCTAAATGATGATGATGTGTACATATATGTGCCTACATAATGCTGTTCTTTTATTAGATGATTTTTTTTAGTTGGGGTGGGCTCTATTCTCAAGAAAACTAAAAACTAATCTGGCACAACTAAAAATTTCCATCTATTTTGGTATTTTCTTTTAAAGATTTCCTTTATAACCTTGTCTTGACATCATGTGATATTTGTGAAAATGAGCAATGTTGTTCATTTCCAGTCTTCCGTGAAAAACTTGTCTGGCCATGAGGAAATATTATCTTGCTTGGAAATGGTGGGGGTTGGTGACAGAATTGGCACCCCAGCATAGAAAATCTGCCTCAAGAAATTCCGTATGATCCATGCAATTTGGAAATAGGCGAGGATTGGTGATAGGAAGAGTATATGGCCATAAAAAGTCCAACTCAATGAAAAGTGGACATTAAAACGATATGGAGAGAGAGAGAGAGATAAACAAAGGAAAGTGTGAACGTTAAAAATGATGCAGATTTGAAATCATTGAAGAGGGGAGACAACCGAGTTTCCTTTAAATCTTTCTTAACCATATTTTTAAATAAATAAATTAACCAAAAACGTCAATGTATTTTGAAAATAATCAAAAATTTGGCTGGCTTGAATAAAATATTTTATTTTTTATTATTAAGAGAAATAGTTTTTCCATGTGTGAACCACATTACAAAAATGACGACTGATTGAAAAAAATCTCTACCACATCCACTGTAACCAGCATCAGAATCTATGAACATACTAGACTAGATAGCAGAGAGAGTACAATGTTAAATAAACTAGCAAACTGCAACCCATGCAATTCATTACTGCATGTCAGAGTGTGTAGTATACTCCTCAATGAGGAGGAATCATAATATAACTGGAAAAACAAATTTGTAGGTTACATCATAGCATTGCTTGATCAGGGCTGACTTTGGCCATAAAACACCTTTGTCTCTCAAACTGTGGTTCCTACAAAACCTTTAGACATAGAAAACAAACAAATTGGATAGGAAAATGGATTTAAACATGTACTGACACATAAATATTGGATTAGATTAAGACATGGCACATTGATAGTAATGGGTCTATGGGCTGGTTCTAAGTACTCAGTTATGTTCATGTCACAGGCATGGCTGCTTAGTTCAAGCTTATTTTGAACTACATGGTTTAGGATTCAGTCTCACTGTATGGCACCTTAGGTAAGTGTCTTCTACTAGAGCTACAAGCCGACCAAAACTTTGTGAGTGGATTTGGTAAATGTAAACTGAAATAACGTGTGTTATTGTCAACTTGTCTTGACATCATATGATAGTTATAAACAAGCATCACCATCATACAAGCAGTGTCCTTTGAAAACCTGTTTGGCCAAGGGAAAATATTACCATATTTGGAAATAGGTGAGGGTTGATGATGAATGATGATGATGTTAGTGATAGGAAGAGCATCTTGCCATAGAAAATCTGACTCAATAAATTCCATCTGACTCATGTGAGCATGGAAAAGTGGACGTTAAAATGATTTGATTCATCATCATCAATATATATATATATATATATATATATAGACACACACATATATATATTACTCACATATATGAGAGAGAGGGGGGAGGAAGGAAAATTGTGTGTGTGTGGTTATCTTTTGGTGAAAGGTATAACAAACATTGGTGAGTAAAGTGATAAATTAGTGATCTCTAAAAATACTTTGTGGTATTTGTTTTAATCTGTGCTTCACAGATGCTGCCATGTTCTTCTCACCATTATAAATGTAGTTCATTAGTGATTGGTCTGCTGGAAACCTTTAACCAACTATGCAACCATTACAGGTTTCACAAAATGCAATATATAAGAATGGAATATAGGTTTGCTCAAGCAAAGCAAACTATCTATAAAAAATATGTTAAGCAATCTATACATAAGTTTTGTGATGAAACTATTGTTTGATCAGTGTTTTAACCTTCATCATCATTTATCGTCCTCCATGCTGGCAAGTGTTGGACAACTTGACAGGAGGACTGTGTCAAGCACCAATGTTGTTTCGGCAAGGTTTCTACAGCTGGATGCAATTCTTAATGCCAACCACTTTACAGAGAGTACTGGGTGCTTTGTTTGTCACACCAGCCCTAGTCAGGTCACCAAGTAACTCCTAAGACAAAGAAAAAAAAAGAGGAGTCCCCATAACTGAGTGGGGTTGTATTAGAGATGAAGATGGCTTTATACTGGGGTATTCAGAGGCTAAAATATCATAAAGGGAGAGGTATCTCACTATAGAGGAGATACATGGCTACTCCACATTATATAGGGGTGGGTGGGAGTAGTTGGAAAGACAATGATGGTGCTGACAAGGTGTCAGAGTGTACGATTATAAGAGAGAATACAAACTGAATATCAGGAAAGTTGGGTGGATAAGTTCATTAGAGTGTGAGAGAAGAGTGACAAACGGTTAGAGATGGTGGTGGATGTACTGAATGATGTGCAAGGGTGGAGGTGTAGTCGATAGTAAAATCAGTATGGGAAGGGGGAAGGTGAAAGAAATAATTCACAACTGAATTATTCAGTATATTCATTAATCTAATCTGGGGTTAACTAATTTTTTTTTCTCATATTTGAATATACCTTTCTCCCATCTTGTCCAGAATATCGATCTGCTGTAAGGTGTCCAGAGTTGTGCAACCAGATGAATACCCTGTCAGTCATCTACCATATCTTGAACATATTGCTTCTCTGGACATTAACATACTAATGTTTCAATGTCTAGTCACTGACTTGGTAAAAGCCCACAAAATTATGCACCATCTTTCCAACAACACCTTTAGCCACCTTTTTTTAGTTCAATCTATCTGCTTGTGGACATGCTTATAAAGTCAAAAAACAGCACATTTTTATACACCCAGAATTGTCAAAGTATAGAATAAACTACCTATGTCCATTGTTAGCCGTCAAAACACTGCATCCTTCAAAAAATCCATGCTTCCTGAAATTTTCCAACACTATTCTGATGTGTCTATGTACTCATTCTTCTTTTACTGTTCACTTTTCTGTCTGTTTTATTTCTGTGTGCTGTGCAAGTACTTCTAACTGTCATTGCTACTTTTATATAATTGACCATTTGCTGTTTCTGTCCCCAGGTTTAACCTTTTCTGAGGAGCTGTAGTGCACCTTAGCACTGTATACAATAAGCTCATTAGGATTATTATTATTATTATTATTATTATTAAAAGTAAGTCCCGAACATAATCATTTTGGCATTGTGCTCATCATTGTAAAGTCTAATAGTCAAATAAAACAAAAAATCTTACCTGCATTACAACACAACACTGTATGAAATCGTCAAAAGCTATCACACCTCGTCCTTGTCGATCAAACCGCTTTACCAACATTGCATAAAAAGGATCAGAGAGACGATAACCTGAAATATAAACCAAAACATTATCATCCTCAAAACCATTAACAACAACTTCGTTAGTGCTCAAGCCAATAAAGTAGTCAGTGACGTTGATAAACCTACTAGAAACAGCAATGAAATCTTCCTCAGATTGCATACTGTCTTTAAAAAAAAAAATGATACTTTAGATCAGAGGTTCTCAATGTGGGTGGTATTGTCCCCAAGGAAGCGCTGGACATGTCGAGAGAAGTGTTAGGATTTAGGGGTGGTGAGGGGTGGTGAAGTAACATAATTAACATACTAAATTTTACGTATAGTAGTAATTATATTATACATGATAAAAGTAGTAAAGGTTAATAAAATAAAATGAGATTTCATCAGGCACAGGAAAGTCAATTAACTTGCAATGTATAAAATAAATTTACAACTTTTGTCTTTATTAATTTTTTATCATTTCACTGTTAAAAGCTTATACAATCCATTTTTAGAGAAAAATTTATAAATTATCATCCATGTTAAGTTAGTTTGGTTGTGATAACTCATTTGCCACTTAGGTGGAAGGTGAGTGCTAGACATAACAACTACTTGGGGAGGGGCGGGGGTCACTACAAAAAAATAAAGGTTAAGAACCACTGCATTAGATAATGCAGTCCTACATTCAGGATGGTCATGGCTGGAACCTCTCTGATCAACTGTCTGCTTGATTATGGCTAAATTACTTCATTATTATTTTAATGTAGGTTCATCAAATTCCATCCACATATGACTTAGTCATATGTACCATCAATCCAGACACTGGAGCACAATGCAGTCTTCAGAGCTATTGTATACTGTCGAAATGATTAGGTGATGACCGACAGTACATGAAAGTGAAGAGCAGCAGAATTGTAATAATAATAATAAATTAGACAGAGGAATGATGAGTGAAAGAGAGAGGTAGTGTCAAACTAAATGGAAGATTAATTCTATTATCAAAATGAGAAAAATTACTTACCAAAAGTCTGCAGTGCTGCTTTCAATTCATTCCTGTCTATGGATCCCGAACCATCAGTATCAAATGCTCGGAAAGTGTTTTGCCAATCGGTAACATATTTCCATAGTTGGGTGAATTCTTGAAAATTAACAGTGCCAGAATTGTCACGATCAAACATACCTATAAATAAAAACAGAAAAAAAAACCTCTCGTATATCAGAATCAAACATCAAGGATATTCACAGGAATTAAGTGAGGTGACAATGGTTATTCATGAAAACAAATTACTGCTGCTACATTCCTTACTACAGACAGGATTTGTTGAGGCAAACTTTCCACAGCTGGATGCCTTTCCTGTCACCAACACTCATTTGTTTCCAAGCAAGGTAATATTTCCCATGGCTGTACTTGTTTTACATGGCAGATTAGAAATGAACAACACCTCATGTATGACAATGATGCTTGTTTACAACAATCATCTGATGTCAAGACAAAGGTTCACACAACCGTACATGAGGGTCGGCTGAAAAGTTCACAGTCTGACCAAGATAATCTCATGAAATGTGACCCAACGAGGTTTATTTTTCAACATAGTACCATTTGCAGTCCACACACTTCTTCCATCGGTGTTGCAGTGCTTGGATCCCATTGGTGAAGAAGCTTTCATCCTGTTGTTCAAAAAAGTCATCAACAGCAGATATGAAGTCATCACTGCGATACTGGTTTCCAGCCAAGTATTTTTTCATGTTGGGGAACAGATTATAGTCAGACGGGGCTAAATCAGGATAAAAGGGAGGGTGATCAACCAGTTGAAAGCCAGTCATGCACAGCAGCAATTGAAACCAAGGACTTGTGTGCTGGAGCATTATCCTGATGAAACAAGACCACTTTTGTCAGTTTTCCTGGGCATTTGGTCTAGATAGCCTTTCGTAACTGCCTCAGCAAGTTGGCATACTACTCTCCATTGATGGTGTGGCCCTTTTGAAGGTACTCAATAAACACAATGCCTTTTGCATCCCAAAAAAACTGGGGCCATCACCTTTCATGCAAATGAAACGGCCTTCTTTGGAGCATGGATTGTCTGTCTCTGGCTCAAAGTGATGAACCCAACACTCATCCTGAGTTAGGATATATTCAAGGAAACCAGTTAGATCTGGTTCAAACAATGTCAGATTTTCTTGTGATATGATCAGGTATCAGAAGGCATGGCACCCACTAAGCAGAAACCTTTTGTCATGCCAAGTTCATTGTGCAGAATATTCTCAGCTCTCTCACAGGATATGCTAATAGCATTGGCTGTTTGATTTATAGCCAATTGCTTGTCATCCATCACCATGTGGTGAACATGATCAATGTTTTCCTTGGTGGTGGCAGTTGCAGGACGTTCAGAGCTTGGATCATCTTCAAAACTCTCCCTTCCCTCCTAAATTCAGCTGCCAACTTTTGCACTGTTGATAAAGCTGGAGCGTCATACCCTAAGGTAGCAACCATATCTGCATGAATGTCGTTGGGGGCTAAACCCTTTTTTTGCAGGTACTTGATATTAATTCTGCACTAAACTCAAAAACTTCTTGTTGTTTGGTAACAAAAATACATAAATAGAGAAAATAGTTTAGTTCCCAAATAAGTTATTTATGACATTAATTATAGTGAATTATATGACATTAATTATAGTGAATTTTTACTAATTAACCTCAGCTCAGCCATGATCAAAGAGATTTATGAGTTAGACTTGTATTCATTTTTTTTTTCTAACTTGGTTAATCAATGCCTCCTTCTAGGATGTGATTTGAGGGAAATTTAGTTACTATTTTTAACGGGTTGAGCAACCATATCAGGTTCTTTCATTGACTGAGTTTTTATTTCAGTTGAACGAGGCAGAGGTGTGCCTAGTTCACCTGAACTAGAGCAGCTTGCTTCCCAACCATATGGTCCTGGATTCAATCCTACTGCGTGAGACATTGGGCAAGTATCTTCTACAATAGGCCTGGGTTGATCAATGCCACACGAGTAGATCTGGTAGACAGAAACTGAAATAAACCCATCATATATATATATCATCATCATTTAGCGTCCACTTTCCATGCTGGCATGGGTTAGACGATTTGACTGGAAACTGGCAAGCCAGAGAACTGCACCAGACTCCAATCTGTTTTGGCTTGATTTCTACAGTTGGATGCCCTTCTTAATGCCAACCACTCCAGAGTGTACCAGGTAGCCTGCAACGCGTCGCCGGCACGGGTGCTTTTGACGCGTCGCCGGCACGGGTGCTTTTAACGCGTCACAAGCACAAGTGCTTTTAACGCGTCACAAACACAAGTGCTTTTAATGCGTCACAAGCACAAGTGCTTTTAATGCATCACAAACATGAGTGTTTTTAACACGTTACCAGCACGGGTGCTTTTAATGTAGCATCGGTACGTTTGTGTGTGTGTGTGTGAGTATCTTTGTCTTGACATCACATGATGGTTGTAAACGAACATCACAGTCCATTCAAGCAATGTTTTGTTTCTAGTCTTCCATGAGAAAAATGTCTGACCATGGAGAAATTTACCTTGCTTCAAAACAAGTGAGGTTTGGCAGCAGGAAGAGTATCTGGCCATAGAAAATCCACCACAACAAATTCTGTCTGACCCATGCAATCATGGAAAATGGACGTGAAACAATGATGATGATAATCTCTTATGGGGGGGGTCTTTCTTACATGATAGAAATTAGAAATGGATAAGTATAAAAAGGTACCAAAATCGTCACACATACCAAAACTTGATTAATGATTGTATAAAAGAAGGAAAGATAACTGTTTAACTTACCAACCATCAATCGTACAGTTTCTGGGTTGAAAGGTGTCCATGTGCCTGGTATTTAAATATAAAAGGGTTAATAACTTCAAAGTCAAGTCAAAGTGTGTATACATGTGCATCTATGAATGTGTGTGTGTGTGTGTGTGTGTGTGTAAGAATGAGAGAGAGACAAGAGAAAGGAATGAAGAAATAAGATCACCTAATAAACCCAAAGAGTTAAATGTCCGATACATGAAGAATGTATAGTTAATTTTTTTTTTTGTTTTACCCTTTAGTCAAAGAAGAGCAGTACCCATGAGCCTCTATTATTTCAGGGCCTCCAAAAACTGGTGGGAGGGGGGGAGAAGGTATCCTCAAACTGGAGGCCTGGCCTAAATGCTTGCAACAGGGTGAACTCCACTAAAGGTACCCAAGGACCAGGCGATGGTGTCAAACCAGAGTATGCATTAAGTCTATTACCAAGAATTCAGAACACAAGGAGTTGGAAGAGACGCCACAAGGCATCACATCCAACTCTCTAACAATTCTACAATCTACTGTCCAAATGAATGAAAGGTTAAGCTAACCTTGATTGTATTTGAACTCAGCATGCAGAGATCCAGAACAAATACTGCAAGATATTTTGTCCTCTGCTCAATATCTCTGCCAATTTCAGATTATGAACGTATACTTGGTGTTATAACTTTCATTTTTTAAAATAAATGTATACTTGATTCTGTATACCATTGTGTCAGTGTCCGAGAATGAGGTACGCCAGACTGACTTCTTTAGGTAGGCATGGAATATAAGAATTTCATGGAAATGAGAAATTGAAGTGGTAACAGTTAAGCTTTTCTTGAAAACAAAGCATAAAAGACAATGAAATCAGTTCAAGCATAAAAGGAAACTTGTTTGCAGAGCAAAATCCTTAGGAGAAAGTGTTCTTCTGCAAAGCATCTTCACCCTTTTGATAACAACCTGCCTGAGACAGTTTTTGGTTCTGTTACAAACTTTGTGTTTTGAAGTGATCTAAACTGAAATCTTCCACCAACATTGCATATTAATTTGTTTCAAACACTAGCTTAATAATGACAAATTTATTTTACTAAATTCTTTATCATTTTCTTTAAAAAATTTATTCGAACAGAACCAGGTGACACAGTAGTGTTTATCAATCTTATTTATTTGTTCTAGAAATAAACTGTACTTTAACAGAACTCCCAAAGAATGGAGGTAGTTCTGATAGGATTGGGATAACGAAGACTACAACCTAGCCAAAACAGGAATATTATTTTAGTAACCTTGTATTTGTGAGAGTAATTTAAAACTTGCCTCATTTAAATATTAATATTTCTGTTACTGTTTTGAAATATCTTTAATTTGTTAACAAAAAGTTAATCCTATCACAAATGTAACATTCAAAGACCCGTTGTTCAATTCTTGTCTTTGCTAGATGTCTAAGAGATAGGATAGTCTCTTGCAGAAGAAAACACTAATCTCCCTCAATATGTTCATTTTCCCCTCCCATTTACCAGGTATTGTTATTTCAAAGAGGTCATGTATAAATGAGTATAAACTTTCTCCTCCCAAAATTTGTTTCTAAACATAGGGGTCAAATTGAGATGAATCTACTTCAAATTGTATTTACTATTTCTTCAAAAAGATAATTCTGTTTGCTATTAAAAATAATAGAGTTTGCACTGAATTAACAAGAAACAGCCTTCATTAATATAACCAAGGCTTCTAACAAAATCAAATAAACAAAAAATGAACAAACCAAACAAGACATGACATGAATGAATGAAGCTTTCTAACAGCAGTTTGTGAACAAAGGATGAACAATAAAATCTATACAATGAGGAGTTAAATAGAAAGGGGATGGTCCTAAAATGTATAACAAAAACTTTCAGGTGTGCTAGTGCTAATGGTATTACTACTATTTTAAGGGTCCTTATCCTGTGTGTTATCCCTTTTAAAACAATATGTCTAATACTCATTAGCTGCTTTGTAAATAAGGCACGAAACAAGAACTATTGATTGTAATATTAATATTTACAAATATATTTGGTAGTTGAAAATATTGTAATGAGCTTCAGACCAAACAACAAACCAGATTTAAACTTTTACTTGCGAGTATGCTTTAGTGGGCACAATTTCATTTGACTGTACACTTGGGGCAATGCAAAAGAGGGCAACCACATGATTTTGTGCTTATGGCTCACTCATTGGCAAAAAGATTATTTTCAGCCATACACACAAAAGCATGTGGCCACCTGCTTTTGTGTCTTCCAGGGATATAGGCAAATGAAATTGCACCAGCTAAAGCGTACTTGTGGGTTCAAAAGGTTAAACACGGCCCAAGTGTTAGGTAGTAGAATATACATATCAAGACTGTAAAAATGAAAAATTAACTTTATAATTTCCATTTACCTACTGCTATTTTAACCCTAGGCCAGCTCTGACAAAGTAAACCTAAAATCAAAGGCATCCCAGCTATGATCATGTATCTAGGATTACATTATTCAACATAGAGTGTGATTTAAAGGACATCTGGCTGTTTCTAGAAAGTTTAGTGACCATGTAAAGGCTTCTTGAATTAATATGGTGAAAATTTGCATATATTTGGTATTGAGTTTACTCTTGATTGTTTAATTTACCACTTTCATGCCACAAGTCAATGGTGAAACACAGCAACAACTCTCCAACCATCTACATTTGAACATTCCTATGTATGGATCCCTGTTGACTGACTAGTTTAATTTAAATAAACACTGAACACAATGAAAACTGTCTTCACTACTATCTTATTTGAATGATACTAATTGTATATTAATCCCTTTGTTACCATGTTTCTGTTGATATACACTGCCTTTATTTCAATTAATCTTTAAAGAACTGTCCTTATTAAGCTGATGTTTGGAATATAAATGTTGTTTGGAATTGACATGCAATTATGATGAGAGATTTTAATTTAGATCATCACCATTCAACAGCCATTTTCCATGCTGGCATGAGTTGGACAGTTTGATGAGCCAGAGGACTGCACCCAACTCCAATCTCAGCTGAGGCATGGTTTCAACACCTGGATACCCTTCCTAATGCACACTACTTTAGAGTGTACTAAGTGCTTTTTATGTCACACTAGTGAGGTCACCAAATAACTTGCAAGACAAGACCTCTCAACTGAGTGGGTGGAGGTAATATTGAGGGAGATGGCTTTATATTCGGTAATGAGAGATTAAAGTATGATAGAGGGACAGAAACAGGTGACAGTAGAGGAGATACATGGCTACCCCAGATGGAAAAGGAGAGATGGTGAAGAGGTGACAGGGTATCACCTCTTCACCACCTTAAGTTACAGGAAGGCGAACATAAGAGAAGTGGTCCAGAGGATTGGACAGGATGAATAGGTAGGTAAGTTCACAGGATTGTGAAAAGAAAATGGTAGATGGATAGAGATGGGGACAGGTGAATGCAGTCAATGGTGAATACCACTTTAACTTTTTTGTTACGATATTTCTATTGAATTACACTGCTGTTGTTTCAATTAATTTTGAAAATAATGAATTTAGTAACATAACTTAATATTAACTGGGGGTGGGGGGGTGAAAATAAAATTAACATTAAATTTAGCAGGAAGATTTGAATTTAGATCACTTTAACCCTTTTGTAATCATATTTCTGTTGAATTACACTGCCTTTGTGTCAATTACTTTTGGAAATAATGAAGAATTAAAATAACTATCATTATTAAGCTATGTTTGGAACATAAATTAACATGAAATTTTGAAGAACAACTCCCAGTGATAGTGAAATAAACCAGCTACAGTTTGTATGTAGTTAACAAAGTTAATAACATTTCAGTTGAAAGAGCAGGAATTGGAAAAAAGTCAATGTTCGCAAGTGTATCTAGCTAACTGTTTTGATACTAACCCACCTGAGACTTCTGGTCCTATGATACAAATTTCCTGTTTCAAAGTGATCTAAATTAAAATCTTCCATCAAAATTTCATATTAATTTATGTTCTAAACAATATTTTCTTAATTTTTCCTTATTTTCAAAATTAATTGGAAGAAAGGCAGTGTATTTCAACAGAATTATGGTAACAAAAATGATCAAATATTCCATAAAAATTTTACTTTAATTCATGTTCTGAACACCAGCTTAATAACGAAGTTATTTTACTAAATTCTCATTATTTTCAAAATCAATTGAGACAAAGTGTATTTCAACAGAAATATGGTAATAAAGGGGGTTACGACAAAGTTGAAGCAAGTTTTGGCATTCGAAAGGTTGTATTAAAAAAACCCCAAAAAACCATTACATTAATTTAGTTGAGAGTTTCTACTCAGTTTAAATACATTAACACATTTTTATCAAAATCTAAAAAATATTAAAACAATATTAGTCAACTAATATTGTTTTCTCATTATTTCTAGTCAAGTTTTTAATGACCTCTGCATTAAATATGTTAACACTAATTTGCCAACAGTTTTAAAAAAGGGGTAGGGGTGGGGGGCAAAATAGATATTAAATCAATTTGAGAAGGACAGAAAGAGAGAGGAGCACCCAAAGGGGATAAAAATAAAAACTGAGATATAAGTGAAAATGCTTGGAAACTAAGGAATCTAAAACATCAGGCCTTAAACATAATCATGTATAGCTTGGTAGATTAACCCTTTAGTGTTCAGATTACCCTTCAAATGTAATATTTGTTTATTCACAGTGTTTTAAATTAATCATGTATTAACTTGTAGCTTTGAGATTTCGATGATGGGATTGTTTATTTTTAGAATGGCATTGTAGGATTGGTGCAATATGCAGGACATGGCTGATTTGAACATAAAACAGGTAGAATATCTGGGGTGGATATGGCCGGTTTAAATGCTAAAGGGGTAATGTTCTGAAGAGATAAATTCTCTCTTTTTCTCTCTCTCAACACACACACACACACGAGGATTGTACTGAAAGTAATACAAAAGTGGGTATTACATTGTATTAATTGACATAGATTATTCAAATAGCACATAGTGGCAGAATAACTTTTCCTGTTCTTCATTGCAGATAAATTATGGGTTCCAAGCAGAAACAATGTACTATCATTGAGTTCTTGACAAAGGAGTGGTGCAAAATATCTGACATCTACAGAAGGCTACAGGTTGTTTATGGAGACGACACCACTGATAAGAGTAATGTGCACAGATGGATGAAGTTTAAAGGGGAAACCAGTATTGAAGACAAACCACACAGTAAGGGACCATCACATGCAACTACCAATATGAATTGCTGGCGGGTGGATGAATTGATTCACATGGGCAGATTAGTCACAATCTGTGAGTTTGCTACACAACTTGAACTGCAATGACAATGCATTGTAGATGGTGGAAGACTTTGGGTATCAGAAATGATATCCAAAGCATATGCTAAGTGGGTACCTTGACAGTTGATACCCAATTTAAGGAGAGAAGGATGGAAGTCTGTGCAGATCTGCTGAAAGAGTTTGAAGCTAATGAAGACATGTTGCTTTTCTGACCTGGTGCCAGGGTATAAAACATGGACATATCTTTATAATTCAGAAATGAGGGCTCAGTCCATGATATGGTGTCACATCTTTATTTTCAAGGCAGAAGAAGTTCAAGAGCCAGTGACAGGCACAGAAATCATGGTGACCTTTTTAAGGATGACAAGGACATCATTATCCTTGATTTTCTGGAACATGAACAGTGAGCGGCACATTGAAAAATTCAAGAAAGCTTACAGAAGTCATGACAATACACAACCACATATATTTTTGGCAAAACATCAGCAAAATAAGCTGGTCAGTGGTCCCACTATATAGCTCGGATCTGGTGCTCTCTAACTTCTACCTATTCAGTCCAATGAAGGACAGTCTTAGGGGACAACAATTTGATGTAGATGAAATGAAAGTGTCTGTGAAGATGTGGGTACAACAGTGAGCACCTGAATTTTTTCAAAGAGGATTTGAGAGTCAGGTTCAATAATGGTGCAAATGCACTGCTTGTAAAAAGGACTATAGATGTGCAATTTAAATTACCTATGTCAGTTAATAAAAAGTTATGCAATTTTTTGCATTATCTTCAGCAGAATCCATTCTCTCTCTCTCTCTCTCACACATAATATTTATAAAGCACTCAATACAAGCGGGAGAGTGTAATAATATAATGAAGCCTTGGGCTGACCAAAGCCTTTTCAGTGGATTTGGAAGTTGAAAACTGAACGAAGCTGGTGTTGGTGCATTTACGTCCTCATAACACAGTAGTTCAGCAAAAGAGACCGATAGAATAAGTACCAGGCTTTAAAAAAATGTACTGGTGTTGATTCGATCGACTAAAATGCTTCAAGGCAGTGCCCCAGAATGGCCACGGTCTAATGACTGAAACAAGTAAAAAGATACACACACACATACATATATATACATATACATACATACATACATACATATATATATACACATATATATACATACACACATATATATACATACATATATACATACACATATATATATACATACATATATACACATATATATATACATACATATATACATACACATATATATATACATACATATATACATATATACATACACATATATACATACACATATATAC
>JAOPUL010000002.1:81775-93694 GCA_027564515.1 Octopus rubescens | reverse complement strand
GGAAGGGCATCCAGCTGTAGAAACCAAGCCAAAAATAGACTGGAGTCTGGTGCAGCTTACCAGTTTCCAGTCAAACCATCTAACCCATGCAAGCATGGAAAACAGACGTTAAATGATGATGATGATGACTGCATTTGTTTCAATTAATTTTGAAAATAATGAAGACTCTAATTAAATATCTTTGTCATTATTAAGCTGTTTGGAACATAAATTGACATGAAATGTTGATGGAAAGTTTCAAATTAGATCACTTTCAAACAGGAAACTGTATCATAGAACCAGGATTGGTATTAGGCGGGTTGGTATTAGTGTTTAATCCGTCACCTGATCAACACCACCACCACTTGGTCTTTGGGTACCTTCAGCAGAGTCTACTCTGTTGTAAGCATTCAGACAAGGTCTGTGGTTTGAGGGTAACTGCCTCCCTCTCTTCCATCAGTCTCGGATGCCCTGGAAAAAAAATCATGGATATTGCTCTTCCTTCTTGACAGAAAGATTTTTAATAATAATAATCCTTTCTACTATAGGCACAAGGTCTGAAATTTGGTGAGGGTTGTAGCTTGTTGATTACATCAACTCTAGTACCCAACTGGCACTTGTTTTATTGATCCTGAAAGGATGACAGGCAAAGTTGACCTCAGTGGAATTTGCACTCAGAACATATAGACAAACGAAATGCTAAGTATTTTTTACAGTGTACTAACAATTCTGCCAGCTCGCGGCCTTTTATTTGTTTCAAATTTTGGCACAAGGCCAGCAATTTCGGAGGAGGGGGTAAGTCTATTACATTGAAACCAGTGTTTGACTGGTACTTATTTTATCAACCCCCAAAAGGATGAAAGGCAAAGTCAACCTCAGCAGAATTTGATCTCAGAATGTAAAGATGGATGAAATGCCACTAGACATTTTGACTGGCATGCTAACAATTCTGCCAGCTTGCTGCCTTAATAATAATATAATAATAATAATAATAATAATAAACTGCTGCATAAGATTAGTATCAGGAATTGAGTATTAAGAATATCAAATCCAGAGCTGTGGATTAATGGAAGTGTTAGATCAAACAAGATGTTTTACAGTATCTGTTCCAGCACTTTCTGTTTTGACATTGACATTAACACCTGCAATGACACTAATACCTTGCTGTAACCACCCTAAATTGGCAGCTCCCACTCCCCTGGATAACATCATTGTTGTGGGGAGAGGAGATTTGCATGTATGGGTAATTGTTAGTCTTCCACAAAACAAAAATCTTTCTCAGACATGCATATATAGATGCATGGTTAGTTTTAATGACTGAAGGCTTTACTAATGAGGTCACAGCATTAAATACAAACTGGTTGGCTAGACAGGATTAAATAAATCCCTTATGTTCATCAAACGTCACACCTACATAAAATCAAACTATATAAGCCAATGAGCCAGCCTCTACAACAGTCAGGGCAAACTGTGGCCTGTGAGGGACTTTTTGAATGGCATGCCCAATGAAAATTTACCTTACCCGATCATGAGGCATGTCTCATGCGACCTGTTTTACATAAAAGGTTTCCTGTACCTGCTCTACATGGTTGCTTGTCCTCCTAAAAATAGTTAAATTTTATTTGAATTACATCCTGCTTTCTTAATATTGAAAATAAATATGAGGGACATTGGAGAATGCAGAGAATGGATATACAAGAGAGATTAGTAGTCATGATTAGAACACCTTTGATTACAGATCTGTTTGATCAAGACTGACTGGGAGATCAACAATTAGAAGTCAAAAAATATATAATGAATAAAGAATAATTGATAGTTGACCCTGAATATAAGTTGTTACAATACAACTAACTGACCTATACACTAGTATTGTCTGCTGCTGTCTTTCAGTTAGTTCACCTGCTGGGCTGTTATGGTGTTAGTCTATACTTCCTTTCTATGTTTTGATCAGAATGCACCATAGACTAGACAGACAGGTGGACCAGAACAGCTTGCTTTTTCTGTCTAGTTTCTTTCTGGCTTGACTGAAACCCATTCGTCCATGTCCTCTTTGTTTTTCTCTCTCTCTCATATACATCATTATCATTTAATGTCCACTTTTCCATGTTTGCATGGGCCACTTGGAGTTTGTCTCAAGGCATATTTTCTATAGCCAGATGCTTGGAAACAGGTGAGGGTTGACGACAGGAAGGACAAGGTAATATATTCCCTATGACCAGACATGTTTTTCATAGAAAACTAGAAACAAACATCATTTGCTCTTTTACAATCATGACAATGACGTGCATACACACACATACGATAGGCTTTTTTCAGACCTTGGTGGAATTTGAACTCGGAATGAAAAGATGGATGAAATGCCGCTAAGCATTTTGCCCAGTGTGCTAACATTTCTGCCAGCTTGCTGCCTTACATATGCATATATTGGTTCTTATTGTAGAGAGGTTAGAGCAACAGCAGTGGTAATGATAGTCAGTCATCATTGTTGACATAATAATGGTATTTGGGAAAATTGAAATAGTTTCTCATGTCTGTATGCTTCACTGGGCATTTTCTACATCAATCTTTTATCATCATAATTTTAGTGATTGAGAAATGTTATTCTTTGAGTGACCAAACAAAACAATGTGTTTTTAATTTTTGCTCTTTATTAGTGAGTGGGTTAACTCTCCTGTTTTGACTGGAGACAAGGCACTGGTTATACTTTTGTACAATTGAGTCTAATACATGGTTGTGTGGTTGAGAGGTTTGCTCCCCAGCCACTTAGTTTTGGGTTCAGTCCCACTGTGCATCACCTTCAACAAGTGTTTTCTACTATAGCTCTAGGCAGATAAAAGTGAATTTGGTAGATAGAAACTGAAAGACCATCATATATGTGTATGCATGTGTATCAGTATTTGTTTACATCTGCAATCGCTTGTATGAAAGCAAGATAGTCGGTTTCTCCTGTTGACAAATTGTCCAGGCACTTCGTTCCTTCAAAGTTGCTTGGAATGAGTAACCCCTAACTTCAAAAACAAGTATGGGTTAGTGTCAAGAAGGGCATCCAGGTGCAAAGCAATGTTTCAAATTACTATATACCTCAAACCCATGCAAGCATGAAAAAAACAGAAGTAAAATGAACAAAAGAACAAAATGTGACTTGATGTGAGACCCTCATTAGCAAAATAGATGTGCCCTTGTATACTTCATTAACTATTTCATGAGAGCAGGATGGTGATGTTTTTCATTTTCATGAGTCATTCTCCTACCCCTTTCAGATGATACCTAATTCTTGACCGCATGTCAAGAGGCAGTGGTCATAACTGCTAATCATAAAAGGATTATTATTATTATTATGAAAGGTGGATGAGAGCAGAATGTGTGGCCAGGGTAAATGAGTTTGTTCTGAATGTGGAGAATGTTGAGAGGACACATGCCTTGGACATTAAGAGCAGTCCAGATTTTCTCTGGATATTTAGTTATTCCGTTTGATACCAACCAACCTAACACACTTGGATTCTATGATAAAAAAAACTTCTTGTTTCAAAGTTCATACACCCACCCACACACAGGCACTCGTGCGCACACACACACACACAACAGGCTTCGACACAGTTTCTGTCTACCAAATTCACTCACAAGGTGTTGGTCAGCCCACAGTTATAGTAGAAGATACTTGCCCAAGATGCTGCACAGTTAAACTAAACTGCAAAATCATGGATGCAAAGCCTTGCCCTTCACTTGCAATTCACACCCCATCCACCCCCCAAACTACAAAGTTTCCTTAAACCCTGTGGTACTCCAAAATACCCGCAGTCCAGTGACTGAAACCAATAAAGAGTACAAAACATAAAAAATCATTACTTAGTGCGCACACACACATACACTGACTTTTCTTTTGTTGGCTTTGTGCCTAAGTAATCAGAATTATACTCTCATCACCTTCTTGAAGTATCACTTGACGTGAAAGGTGATGTTGGGAAAGGGAAGTTGTACACTTGAGCAAATTTAAAGAAAGGGAAGGGTGAAAGTAGCAGGTTTTGAGTGTAGTGAATAGATGGACACTTCAGCTCCACTTGAAGGTGGAAGCAGAGAGTGAGTGAGAGAAGGCTTTGAGTGTGTGTGTGGGAGAGATTTTCTTGTATTCTCTCAGATTGGTGGTCAATATCTGCAGCAAAAACATGACCGAAGATGGAACAGCAGGTCTGGTCCTAAAGGTTGTGTCTAAAGGTACTCAAGGGCCAGGTAGTTGGTGGTCTTAAACCAGGCAATATTCAAGACCTTCCCAACTCCCTAAATATAAAAAGTTCTTTTAGGGTCTTAATATATATATTATGTATTTAAGTTTGTTTTTTGCTCGCCTAAGCTTGTCTTATCTCTGCTATATTGTTATGCTAGAAATGTGAAAATATGTCCTTAAATGCGAGTTTCCCACTCTACCTTGCTGTATGAAAACTATCAATATTATTAAACACTCGTGATTTGGTCGGGCTCGGCATTTCAGTATGGTAGGGCAGACAGGCATTTCGGTATGGTAGGGCAGACACGAGACTTCAAAGCCATTTCTGACAAATACAGGGCACCAAAGGAATGTAAAAAAACAAAATACACTGTTCTCAATATAAGATAAGTTTGTGTTTTGTTCATCTAAGCTTATTTTATTTTGTCTCTGCTATATTGTTATGCTAGATATGTAAAAATATATCCTTAAATGTAAGTTTCCCACTCTACCTCACTATATGAAAAGTATCAATATTATTAAGCACTCGTGATTCAGTTGGGTTTGGCATTTCGGTATTGTAGGGCAGACACAGGACTCCGAAGCCTTTTCGGGCAAATACAAGGTGCCAAAGGGATGTAAAAATATATGGTTCTCAATATAAGATACATTTGTGCTTGTCCATATAAGCTTGTCTTATTTTGTCTCTGCTGTATTATGCTATAAATGTGAAACTATGTCCTTAAATGCAAATTTCCCACTCGACCTCGCTGTGTGAAAATTTCCTCTCCCGCCCTCCCCTAACCACCACCAATACGAAGGGCATTCATGCACATGGGCCACCGCTCTACAAAGGTGGTCCGGGTCCATGCGCATGGGCCTCCAGGCTATGTATGTATATCTGTTATCTATTCCCCCAGGTGTGGGCGCACATGCCACTTGGTTATAATGCCCGACTGTCCCTGGTCTCTGTTCCTCCAGGTGCGGGCGCACATGCTACTTGGTTGTAATGCCCCTCTGTCCCTGGTCTATATGTCCGTCTGTCCCCGGTCTTACGTCAGGCTGCCTCCGGTCTATATATCTGTCTGTCCCCGGTCTATATGTCCGTCTGTCACTGGACTTATGTCAGGCGGCCCCTGGCCTATATGTCCGTCCGTCTGTCCCTGGTCTATGTGTCTGTCTCTCCCCAGTGTCTGTCCCCTGTCCATTTGTCTGTCTGTCCCTGGTCCATATGTCTGTCTGCCCTCGGTCTATATGTCTCGTCTGTCTGACTAACAATCACTTGTGTGCTGGTGCCACATGAGGCACTAGCGCCAAGAGTCCAGTGCTGGTGGCATGTTAAAAGCACCCAGCTCACACTGTAAGGTGGTTGGTGTTAGGAAGAGCATTCAGTCATAGAAACCAAGCCAAATCAGACTGGAACCTGGTGCAGCCCCACGGCTTGCCAGCTCTGATCAAACCGTCCAATCCATGCCAGCATGGAAAATGGACGTTAAAGGAGGGGGAGGAGGAGGAGGATGTCAGCTAGTCTCAGTGTTTAACAAGGGAGCTACTTCTGTTTTGTCACTCAATTTTATAAGAAGACCTCTTTATGTATCTTTGAATCATTTATTATAATGCCCAGCTGATTCATGGTCTTCTGTTTTCCTGCTCATTTCAGGGTGGTGTGTGTGTAGACTTGAGTAAAATGACAGAAATCCTTGATGTACACCAAGACGACTTTGATGTTACAGTTGAGTGTGGAGTTACTCGTAAAAAATTAAACTCTTTCCTAAGAGATACCGGGCTTTGGTTCCCTATTGGTTGGTAAAATTGCATTGAATATCTCAATCCACATTGCTAATTTAATGAGAAAAAATTTCTACATTTCATTAATTATCATCTTATTTCAATAATAATAATAATTACAAAGTTAAAATGAAATGAATGGTTCTCAGTTTTATGTAAAAATAATTAAACACTGGAGAATGGTTATGGTACTTTTTAATGATTGTTTATCTATTAAACGACTAGTTCACTATGTATATTTGGGTATTGGCATGAGTTATTAGAGCAAGTAGTTTACAATTGCATCAAAATGTCTTTGAAGAAGGGCACAGCCTAAAATATCAGAATCCCCTCACTACACAGCACATAAACCTCTCCACCAAAATAGTACAAATATTTTGATTAATAAATTGATAGATCTCAGAATTCTGGGAAGGGATTTTCGCAATAAGATGGTATGCCTTGAACATTATGACTACTTATGATATCATACTAATCTTCAGGAGTTCATATTAGGATTTAAGCTCGTCATTGGAAACTGGAAACTAACAAATTTATCTTTTATATAGTTATAACAGAAATGAGCCTTACTTTTCCTTGGTGATGAATTTTACAGATTGATGTTATCTACTCATAGAGATTGATTTTCATTTTTTGGAAAATATTTGAACAAACTAGTCAACTGACTGGTATCTTAGATTAACTTACATTACATCATCAACATTTAATGTCCGTCTTCCATGCTGACATGGGTTGGACGACTTGACAGGAACTGTCAAGGCCATAGGCTGCACCAAGTTCCATAGTTTGTTTTGACTTGGTTTCTGCGGCTGGATGCTTTTCCTAACACCAACCACTCCACAAAGTGTACTGGGTATTTTTTTACATGGCACCAGCACCCATACCAATGCTTTTTTGTGGAACCTTGGTTTTAGGATCTCAATTCTGTTGTGGTGGGCGAGTCTCCTTGAGAACAGCAATGTGCTACATATATCGGTCCTATGTCATCTCCTTCATAAGGTTAAGTGTTTTGAAATCGGCCTTCACTCCGAGTGGATAAATCATCATAAATCCATTTTTAAAATGTATGTTGAAATTAATTTTTTTTAATGTATTTTCTCTCTGTTTTAAAACATTATTACTAATTACTTTTGTTTTTGAATTCGTTAGTAAATACTATTTTTATCATACATTTGGTTTTTAGATCCTGGTGCTGATGCATCCTTGTGTGGAATGTGTGCTACAAGTGCTTCTGGTACAAATGCTGTCCGTTATGGTACCATGAGAGAGAATGTCCTGAACATGGAAGTGGTCTTAGCTGATGGTCGAATCATCAATACAGCTGGGAAAAACAGACGTATGAAGTATGAAATGTTTAGTGTGATTTACAGTTATGTGAATCAAGTACACTATGAACTGTAGATTATTATTATTATTTATTAAGGTGGTGAGCTGGCAGAATCATTAGCTTGCTGGGCAAAATGCTTAGTGGCATTTCATCCATCTTTATGTTCTGAGTTCAAATTCTGCCAAAGTCAACTTTTTTTTCATCCTTTTGGGGGTCAATAAAATAAGTACCGGTTGTGCACTGGTGTCAGTGTAATCGATTAGCACCCCCCTCCCTAATCCTAAAACGTTTCAAGCTTTGTGCCCATAGTGAAAAGGATTATTATTAAGGTGGCGAGCTGGCAGAATTGTTAGCATGCCAGGCAAAATGCTTAGTGGCATTTGGTCTGTTTTTATATTCTGAGTTCAAATTCTGCTGAGGTCACCTTTGCCTTTCGTTCTTTCAGGGTCGATAAAATAAGTATCTGTTGAGCACTGTGAACGATGTAATCGACTTACCCCCTTCTTCGAAATTGCTGGCCTTGTGCCAAAATTTGAAACCATTGTTATTATTTTTATTAAGGTGGCACATTGGCAGAATTGTTAGCATGCCAGACAAAATGCTTAGTGGTATTTCGTCTGTCTTTACATGCTGAGTTCAAATTCTGCCAAGGTCAACTTTGCCTTTCAACCCTCTATAAAATAAGTACCTGTTGAGTGCTGGGATCGATGTAATCGACTAGCTCCTCCCTCAAAATTTCAGACCTTGTGCCTATAGTAGAAAAGATTATTATTGTCATTATTTCAGTTATCAATTCTACTGTCACTATAATCAATAAAATAAGCACCAGTCATGAATTTAAGTTAATTCAGTCCCCTGCTGCTGTCTCTTCTCGGTTTTCTCGCAATGCCTTTGTACTATGTTGTTCATGCACATCTAACGGAGTGTGCTCACTTCATTTCTTTCTAGTTTTCTCAGGTCCTCTACATTCAAGATCCATGTCTCACTACCATGCAGCATCATAGTTCTAACACAAGAGTCATACAGTCTGTTCTTCATTCTGAGGGAAAAGACTTTTGTTGTCAATATGTGTGGACTTGGAATTGAAACAAATTAAATCTTCACATTATTGCTTACTTACATACACACATGGACAAACACATGCATGCACACATTCATCATACACTGGTTAATAACGACATATTTCTTTACATTTTACTTGGATGAAGTCCCTCCATTTGCTGTCAAAAGCTGTGTGTATTTTCTTGACTTTGTATTTTTTTTTTCAACACTGCTATTTGTCATTCTTAAGAATAGACAAATTATTCTTCATCTCTTCCAGAAAGACATCTGCTGGTTATAACCTAACAAATTTGTTTATTGGAAGTGAAGGAACTCTGGGAATTATTACAAAAGCTACTTTGAAATTGTATGGACAACCTGAAGAAGTAAGTTAATATCAGGTCATCATCATCATCATCATCACTGTTTTAATGTCCACTTTTTGCATGCTTGCATGGATCAGATGAGACTTATTGAAGCAAATTTTTAATAAAGTTGAATGCCCTTCCTGTCATCAACCCTCACTTATTTCCAAGTAAGGTACTATTCCCCTTGGTTTGCTCAACAAACAACTCAGAGGCCAGACCTATTTTTACAGTTAACTTAAACAAAGAAGTTATCTATTGTATATTCAATGCCCAGGGTGACAGTGCTTACACACCTTGCACACACTGTCAAATTAATGGGAATAAGCAAACCCACACACATTACATGCACACATTCAAGCACACATGCACACAACCTACATTATCATATCTTTCCTCCTCCCTCCCCATCTCTGTATCACTTTCACCCTCTCAACTTTCTACATTTTGTTTTTTTCTCTTGCATATTTACTTTAATTGCCACATTTACTCAGCCTCTCACTTCTTAAAATCCTCTCTCTTACTTTCTCTCTCTCTCTCTCTCTCTCATGTCTCTTTCTCTCTCTTTAAGTTTCTATACTATTATGATTCCAATCTAACACACACACACACACACTCTCTCTCTCTTTCTCTCTGACATTTCATTATTAAACATGCCACCACCACCACCATTTACCATTATCATCTGTTATTTTTCTTTCTTTTTCTGTCATGTTCTCTCTATCTCTTCATTGATTCTACCACTACTTATGCCTCTCTCTTTTTGTTTCTCTCCCTCACTCATATCCTTACTATTTTCTTTAATGTTTACTCTCTCTGTATCTATATTTTACTACTTCTCTCTCCATTCACTATTATTAATACCAACGCCACTAATGCTGCCTCTACCATTATCATAACTACCAACTGTTTTTTTTTCTCTGACTTTGAGTTATCTCCCTTATCATGCTACAAGGTAGATTACTGATATACTGTGATAGCAAACTGGTCCATTATATTTCTAAGTATATTACTGTCATACTTTGATAGTAACGTGAGTGGAGAAGGCCTTTTACAGGCTGTTCTATTCTGTAGTCAGGTGGTCATCATCATCATCATTTTAACATCCACTTTTTCATGCTTGCATGGGTTGGATGGAATTGTTTGTTGAGGCAAATCTTCTACAGCCAGCTGCCTTTCCTGTCACCAGCTTTCACCTGTTTTCAAGTAATATAATATTTCCCCATAGTCAGATATGTTCCCATGGGAGATTGGAAGCAAAGGACACCATTTGCATGCAGGGTACTCATTTACAACTATCACATGATGTCAACATAAGTACACACACACACACCCCTCTGCTATGGCTTTTTATTGCATGAAATAAACATCTTTACATGTATTTTGCTTTTTATTTTTTTACACATTTTACACATGCATACATATGCACATATGCACATACAACCATCATAAAAGATTTTTTTTTACACTTCTTGTTTATGCACATGCACACAGGTCAGGGTCGGTTTCAAACCAATTAGACAGATTTGTTCAAATTGGGCCCTGCGCCAAGTGAGGGCCCCATGCACATGCTCGAGTGGGGAATGCTATGATGAATTTTTAGTATATCATTGTAGCTAATGGTGGAGCCTCAAACCCTCAACGCTTTTTGGCTGGGACTGGCATACTACATGAAGCATAAAACATTATTTTTCAGCTTTTGTAGAGTAGAGGGCCCCACTGACAGTTCTTTAATTGGATCCCGCACTTCCTAGCGCCGGCCCTGACACGGGTAATATCTATATTTCCAAAAGCCAAAGGCCAACGGCTGAAGAATCTCTCTCTTTCTCTAGGTGAAGCATAGATTGTATGACGCTTGTGTACAAAGTGTGATGTTGTATGGCAGAAAAACATAAGCTTTGAATGCAAGTATGTGTAAAAGCTAGAGAGAAATAAGGTGAGCATGCTTTACTACATATATAATGTTAGTGTGATGGAACACAAATGAGTTGAGAATAAAAAACTTGTAGTCAGAGGAATCAGATGTAGTTTGCTAGAGAGAAGACAAAGTTGATATGGGCACATGATCTGTATAGAGAGAGTCAATTAGATGAAAAAGTTCCAAGAGATCAAAGTGGAAAGAATCTGTGGAAGACGATCTGGAAGGCATGGGAAGAAGTGATGAAGGATGATCTGAGGAGTCTGAATCTCCTCACAAAGAAAATGATGAAAAATCACAAATGGCAAGATGCTGTGTTGGTGAAAACCTGTCCAGTTCATGCAAACATGGAATTTTTTAACAAGCTAACTGGTTAATCATGACACCAGTGCCTGTTCTGGCACTATCAATCTATATATCACTGGCAGGGAGATGAATCGCTGCTACCTCTAGTAGTCGAGTGTTCATCATTGACAAGACCAAACAAGGTTGAAATCACGTGATCTGGTGGTCTCGGTGCTGGAGTAGTGGGGATTTTGCACCAAAAAGCCAGTATGAGAGTTTCTCTCATGGTAACTACTGCAGTATAGTTTGTTCTAATAGAACATACACATTTAAGTGAGGATAAATATTACCTCTCAGTACTAATACTGCCTCTGTCACTAATATAGACATAAAATGATGATCTCGATGATGATGGTACAAATATATTGTAATAGCATCATAACCAATGATATGTGTATTACTGCTATACAGTGATAGCAACACAACCTATGGTATCATCATCATTGTTTTAATGTTCACTTTTCCTTGCCTGCATGGGTCAAATGGAATTCATTGAGACAGATTTTCTATGGCTGGATGCCGTTCCTGTTGCCAACCCTCACCTGTTTCCGAGTAAGGTACTATATTTCCCCATAGCTAATTTTGTTTCTGTGGAAGATTAGAAATGAAGGACACCACTGATATGATGGTGATGCTCATTTACAACTATCATGCGATATCAAGGCAAGGAGACAGTAACACACACACATCACACACACACACACACGCACACACACTTACAATGGCCGTCTTCTAAATCTACTCATAAGGCTTTGGTCGGCTGTGGGGCTGTAATAGAAGACACTGCTCCACTGTAGGACTGAACTTAAAACCATGTGGTTTGGAAGTAAACTTTTTAACCACACAGCCACGCCTGCAACCTTTTATGTATATTGACAATGAAAGGTATGGTGTATAAGAGCTGTGTAAGATCGGTGATGCTGTATGGAAGTGAGACATGGTGTTTGAGCGAAAA
>JAOPUL010000002.1:5475-17424 GCA_027564515.1 Octopus rubescens | reverse complement strand
TCTAGATAGATAGATAGATAGATAGATAGATAGAGTGAAGGCACATAGCTCAGTGGTTAGAGCATCGGACTTACAATCGTGAGGTTGTGAGTTCAAACCCCGACCTGGCTGCGTGTTATATTCTTGAGCTAGACACTTTATTTCACGTTGCTCCAATTTACCCAGCTGTAGAAATGAGTTGCAACGTTACTGGTGCCAACATGTATGAGCCTTTTCTTTTGCCTTGAACAACATCAATGGCATGGAGAGGGGAGACTGGTATGCATGTGTGACAGCTGGTCTTCCACAACCCACCTTGCCCGGACTTGTGCCTAGGAGGGGAGCTTTCTATCATTCATGACCGAAGGGGGTCTTTACCTTTACCCTTACTTAGCACATATACATTTATATATAGAATGAGAGCGAGAATGCGGGAAAAGATACAAATTACATGATATAAACTGATGATTATACCCACTCACATATCTCGTCATGTTTATGTATTCTGTCATTGAAATATGACTATATAATTATTTTACTTTGCATGCTATATAATCAGGTATATTATTTAAACATCTCCAATATATGTGTGTGTGTCTATTTGTGCGTGTATCTATATATAGACGTTACATATATATATATATACGTTTGTGGGTTTATGTACATGTGTGTCTATATCTGTATGTAAAGGTTAAAGATTCCTGCATACCAGTCTCACCTCTCCACGCCACAAATATTGTCCAAGGGAAAGGCAAAGTCCGATACAGCTTGACGTCGCAACTCATTTCTACAGCTGAATGAACGTGAAATAGTGTCTTGCACAAGAATACAACACACAGCCCGGTCTGGGAATCGAATTCACAACCTCACGATTTTAAGCCCGTCGCTCTAACCACTAAGGCATGCGCCTTGACTTGCGCGCACACACACACACACACACACATATATATAGTTGTGAATGTATGCGTGTGTATATGCATGCTTCATGTATGTACTGCATATATGACAAATGTAAAACGCAAATTAAGTAAATTCATATTATCTAACTAATGAATGTCAAGTTTAGTCTTTATATCTCCTGAAACAAGAAATAGTAAAACAACGGATTTTGTTCAACACGTAGTAATTTCCTTTCTGTCTTGACACCTTTCAGTTGTTTCTCTCCCCACCCACTCCCATCCTCCAGCTACCAGCTCCTAATCCCTTCTTCTTAATATTCATCAATTTTCTTTTACGCCGCAAATGGAATAAAAAGTGATAAAAATAAAACTAATGAAATATAAAACTTCGCTGGAAAATGTCGCCATATTGGCAATAAGTGTCATTTTATGTAGAAGTTTGTTTTTTTTTCTTGTTATTAATAATTTTTCTCCATTGCTGGCAGAAAAAAACAATTAGATAACTGCACGTGAGAAAGGACGGTAGAGGTTGTTCTTGCTGTAATTGTGTCTCTACTGAGCAAGTGTAGTTTAAACGACTATGACATATCATGCCACATGCTTAATGAATTAATTTCAGAGAACTCTTCTTTTGTAGACAGTAGGAAATGCATTAGCTTAAGCAAAATAAAAAAGCTAGCGTCTTTAACAATATCTTTTCCACACATTTATTTAACTCGGCCCAAACTATTAACAACTAAACATCATATCTGAAGCTATTATAAATCATCTTTTTTTCTGACACGACTATTCTAATCATTTTTTCTGCCGATGTTTTGCTTTAATTTATTTTAATTTGTTTATTGCAATATTTAAAGCTTTTATTCCTTTTTTTTATAAAAATAATATTAGTATTATAATAACCTAATCGTTTTACATGATTATGAAATTATTTATCGAACTTGGGTGACACTTTATTTGTACAGAATATATCACATTAGAATAGGTTCAGCAAATATAGAAATACTTTTTTCTGTTATTTTATTGTTTTGTTCAAACATTTTTGATCACATATTTCTTATAAAATACATTAAACGAATGAAATTGGGTAGCATGAGGAATCTACACATATTGTCACTTTCTAGCATTCTCTGTTGTGTATATTTACTTATTAAAATTCTAATTATTTAATACAAGTACACAATGAAACCTATATGCATGCATGCAAGTATGTATATAAATATATTCCATTCTATACTGGGCACGAAGGCCTGGAATTTTGGGGGAGGAGAATAGTCGATGTTATCGACCCCAGTTCGTAACTGGTACTCACTTTATCGACCCCGGAAGGATGAAAGGCAAAGTCGACCCCGGTGGCATTTGAACTCAGAACGTATAATAATAATGATGATGATGTCTAACATATAGTCAAGGCCACGGGATTACAGTTGAGTAAATCAGCTCCAGTACTTGGCTGAAATTATTTTTTCGACGTTGAAGAAAGAAAAAGCAAAGTCATTCCCTGCACATCATAGGTTCTTGTAACCCTTTGACACAAAATGTATAGAAACGCGAACACGATTGTGTAACTAAAGCATTACACTGGGACGTAATACGTGGCCTGGTCGTTGTCATCTACCTTGTTTGGCACATGTTTATACCATTTCTTGTTAGTTTCTGTGTTGTAGTGTTGGCATATTGTCCAGTGGATATAACTATTTACTCGGTCATGTCTGTATAGATATTCAGATTTGGCATTTCTCTTCGTAATAGTTGAAATTATTTATTATCTGAGAGTTGCATCTAAATTATTACGGTTCTGGGAGAAGAATCAAATTTATGTATCGGCGTTGTGCTGTGTTCTTGGTAGATACATTTCACCTTTGATAATTCAACAATGAATGGAGCCACGAGGTGATACAGTTGATGAATGTAGTGTGGGTAAGTTTTGTTAGCTTGGAAAGAAAAACGAGCTAACGACCTTTAGCGAGAAATAGGGAGAGAGAAGGAGGGACAAAAAGAGAAGGGGGGAAAAGGAAGAGGAAGAAAGGCTTTTCTAAAATTAAATATGCAAATAAGCTGTTGCTTAACTACGACTTTGATAATCTTGTGTCACATCACCTCTTGCCTATAGGCCCATGCTTGCTCAATCAGGCGTCTTTTTTTACAGTAGTCATTACATTTTCATATAGGGTTATATATGCCTGTCTGTTTGGATAAAAATCTGCCCAATTTATTTATATTTGGTAAAATTATTTAGGCCCCAGCGTGGCTATGTGGTAAGAAGTTTGCTTCCCAACTACATGATTCGGGGGTTCAGTTCCAAGTGTTTTTTTTTTACTATAACCTCAGGCCAACCAAAGCCTCTGAGTGAAATAAGTAGATGGAAACTGAAAGAAGCTTGTCGTATGTAAATGTGTGTATCTTGTGTTTGTCCCCACCATCCCCGTAACTAGCGGTTCGGCAAAAAAATACCGACGGAATAAGTACCAGGCTTAAAGAATTAAGTACTGGTGTCGATTAGTTCGACTAAAATTCTTCAAAGGCGGTGGTGGTGGGACTAATAGCTCTATTAGCTAAGGGAAGACTATAGAGTTTAATGGCTACTTAAAAAAACATTTGCGGCTTCAAAATAAATTACTTACATGTGTTCTACCTAATGCATACTACTTCATATATGCGTGAGGTCATAAACTCGGCCTATCTAGTTGTATCTGGTCTGTAAAAAAATACGAGATGACTCATTAAGAAAATAAATTATTTTATAATCACTTTAAGCGCAATGATAAGCTTTAGCGAATCCGACTGAGCCACCTGCTTTCTAGTCCCAGTTATAGCAATTTAATTTCAAGTATGTCATTAATACACTTTGGAAATACATCGACAACATTGTTGTTTAAACTATTTTCTATACAATGATTTATTGAGGAGATTTGATAAGAGTGAAACATGTCCAGAATCGTTACCGTGTCTGCCAAAGATGATTATTTCCCCCCTCCCTACGTTAACTATTTCCAGTTTTAATTAACTGAAACTTCGGCGCGTCAACCAATTTCAAAAATAAATATGCATTTTTTCGTTTAGATTTGTCTGTCGTTGGTTTAAGCATTGTTCATCAGCACCTACCTCATTGTGTTTGCCACATTAAGTGTGTTAGTGCCGACATACCTATTCTACGAATAGTTTTTTTAGTTCGATATTAATAAAACGTGGAATACTAACAATATTATTGATATTTAGTGTTAATCTTAAGATATATTCTTGATGATATAATTTAAGTGATATATTCGATGTGTTATTTTAAGGAATATTCATTAAAATATTATTAATAGACAGCGAAGAAATCCAAGCAATGCTAAAATGCAATTCAAAACGCAGGGTAGCATCTCGGATTGCTCATCAGTTCCACCTTATTAATAAAGCTCGAAATGAGTCTTAATTTCCCTGGTTTGTGAGAATGATACTCTATTGGCAAAGATATCTTAATGATACTAAGATCTTTTATAAATGTGAAGAAGCCAGGCAAATGATACTAATATTCCTAAAAGCACTCATTTATAAAATGATAATTGCTTTCTTCAGATTTTCCCATTTGAAAAGATAACTTAGATTCACATTTTTACTTGAATTAGTTTATCAATCCCAGAGATGTTAATATCTTATTTTTAAAATGTAATTCAAGCGTAACCGCCTTAACAATCTATGACTATGCTGTTGGTGTTTCGCCGCAGATAAATTCTGATCGAGCAGATCTATGATCAAAGGCATTCCAGCTATGAATATTCCATTCACGTGTTTTTCTTGGGGTTTTTTTTTGGGGGGGGGGGTATATTTTATTAAAGATCACGTTACCTAATGAGTCATTTACTTTTCAAAACATTAGGTGTGATATGATGGTATTGTCGGTGCTATTGCAGGATGTGCAAAAAGCACATTTTATATCGGAGCTTCTAACACATGCCAATGAAAAGTGTTTGTCTCAGACAAAAACCGCAACATCATGTCCTTCATCGGTGTATATATGGTAAGTATGATTCACAGATAGCTATTCTAATTTAGTTGTTTAATATTTTAAAGGTGTGTGTGTGTGTGTGTGTGTGTGTGTGCGTGTGTGTGTGCGCGCGCACCACGCACGCACGGCTTTACTACTCGGTCATTGAATTCTCAATGAAAGCGAATGACTTCATGAAGTGATATCAGCTTGAACCTCAAACCACTGTTCAGAGAAGTGTCTACGTATTTAAGACGCACCTTACTTACCGTCTTCAAAAATGAGGCATTAGATAATATGATTTTAAATACATCGTACCAGTACCAAAATATAGTATGACCATGGCAAGCAAGCCTTTAATTATAGATCCGGGCGTGTAGTGAATGATAGCTTTCATAATTATTTACCTTTATTGCGGCAAGCTGACAGAGTCGTTACTGTGTCGGACAGAATGCTAAACGGCATTTCTTCCGGCCCTTTATGCTCTGAGTTCAAATGCCGCTGAGGTTGACTTTGCCCTTCATCGTGTTGGGGTTGCTGGAATAAATACCAGTTGGACACAGGGATCGATGTAATCGACTAGCCCCCTTTCCGTAAAATGTCGGGCATTGTGCCTAAAAGAGGATTATTACTATTGTTATTGAAGGGGGGCGAGCTAGCAGAATCGTTAGCACACCGGACATAATGCTAAGCGGCATTTCTTCCGTCCTTAGAAGGAAAGAAAGAAATATGAAGGTGCGTGGCTGAGTGGTTAGAGAATCGGATTCACAATCGTGCGGTTGTGAGTTCGATTCCCGGACCGGGTGATGCGTTGGGTCCTTGAGCAATACACTTTATTTTGCGTTGCTCCTTCTACCTGGAGTTGCGACCGATAGATAGTATTAGCAATTGAAAGACCAGTGGAAAACATTGTTTCCTCGAAATGTCGATCGCCTATTTTTTTTTTTTGAAAGAAATATTGATTTTAAACATAAGCATAACTCTTCAAATTCACGGGAAAGAGTATAATCGATTAAATCAATACGTGTACTTGATAAATATTTTATTTTATCACCCACGGAAGGATGAACGACAAATCAACTTTGGTGGGACTTGAACTGAGGGCACAAAACATTTACTTTCACATTAACACTACTATGCTTGCCAATAAACAACAGTCATTCAAAGAAATAATTAGTAACACAGATACAGATCATGATTGATGCCAATATCATTAAATTACCATTCTTTGATCGTTGTTGTTTCATAGAAATAGTAGAACACACCTTATTCTTCGAAATGAATCAAACTCCGCCCGCCTGCGCTTGAGAGGGTGTTGGGTATCTAACATCTATATACGCAAGTATGTTGTGTGTGTGTGTGTGTGTGCGCGCGCGCGCGCGCATGAAAAAACTGTTTTTCTCTTACTTTTTACACATATACTCTTACATACCCATATATATATACATACATATATAGATTTCAACGTGTAAACGTAAAATATAACGCACGCACACATACACACGCATATGCATACATATATGTGTGCGGTGTGTTATACGGTATGTATGCGTGTGAGTGCATATCATGCTTATGTTTGCCGTCTGATACCTGCCTAAAGTACCACGTAGTGGAACTGAACGGAAACCACGTGGTTGCGATTCGAACTTCTTAATCACACAGCCATTCTGTGTCTATAAAGTGTAAAATTAAAAAAATTAAAAAAATAGAAATGGGATTAGATACACTTCGTAAATTGGTGAAGTTATATGTTGCGTAATCAACCCTCGTGGGACTTGAAATCACATTTTTTGCTGCCGGAGGCCGACGCCCCTATTTATTAGGTCACAAGACCACGGTGTGCAAGTTCGTCACAAATCTATCACAAGTTGTCACCAGTGCTAAACAGAACGACTCCGGATGCACATTTTAACACCTATACCAACTTCTAGAAATAGCAGTCAAACTATTCCCGAAATTGCACCCTATCGTCTTAAAAATGGAAGGATGCAGTGACTAAGATACACAATGTCTTTAAAAAAAAAAAGACAGGATGGTTGCGGTTAGATTTTTCAATCAGAGCTTCAATCAGAGCTGGCCTAAGGGTTGAACAACAACACCTCGCAGATTTAAAAAAATATATTAAGGCTTTAGAAAATCAGTACTTAATAGTTAAACGTCTTAAAAAAAACAGTATAATTTCGTTGAATACCTGCAAGATTAGTAAAACAAGGTAAACAATAAGTTGCTATATTCTCTTTAAAATGTTTTAACTTTAAAAATTTTTTTAAAAATTTCCATTGCGAAGTGTGCTACTGGTTTTGTAGCTAATCTCCAGGGAACCACGACGTCAAAAAGATTGAAAACCACTGCCCTTACCATATTCTATTAGGACAGGACACATCAGATAACAAAAACCTATACACTCTTTAAAAAGATGGTACTGCCATGATTGGGATGTTTCTGTCGTTCATGTTGATCTGGCTCTAAACAACAACTACTACAACATACCAGGTAATATTGGTTTCAAATTTTGGCACAAGGCCAGCAATTTCGGGGGGGGGACAAGTCGATGTAATCGACTCCAGTGTTCAACCACGGCAGAATTTGAACCCAGAACGTAAAGACGGACGAAATGCCGCCAAGCATTTTGTCCGCCATGCTAACTATTCTGCCAGCTCTCCGCCTTAACATACCAGGTAATATTCTTAAACAACAATGCACTCCTATAACAGAGTTAATGAAGATCAAACACTATAACAATTCTCTCTGTTAAAGCATATCTTAAAAAGCTAAGAAACATGCAACTGTATTTCCTCTCAACTGCCTCTAACATTGCTTTTCTCTCCAGTTGAGGGAATAAGAATAATCTTTAATGACCAGCTACTACAGAATTCTGAAAGATCCGCTGACGAGTGTGTTTAGGACTGGATTTAAACGATGAGGTGGGGGGGTACTTCAAGTTTGGGGGGCCCGGGGCACTTTAAGTTCGCCTCAGAAGAGAGACTGCTTTATTTATTGGCAAGCCCACATATGAGCATTGACTTTAAGCTGAGCTACTTTCAGATATAGAAATAACGGTTAGCAAAAACATGGGTTCTTCTTTCTTTTCCGCTGCCGGTCTCAGGGTTCTGAAACGGCCGTTCTTTCTTTGGTCAAGCCTTAAAAGTAAATATTATACCAGTACAGAAAGGTTTTTCGGGAGGGAAGAGTGAAATAACATTTGTAAGTGAAAAGATAGCTACAAACTGGAATTGAAACTTGATTGTAGGAACACTGGAAGCTTACTTCTACACTACTACCACATCAGAGATTAGTAATCTTTAGTCTTCCTTTTGTTACAGTATTTCTGTTGAAATACACTGTCTTTGTTTCAATTGATATTGAAAATAATGAAGAATTTAGTAAAATAACTTTATCCATTATTAAGCTAGTATTTGGAACATAAATTATCATAGAATTTCGATGGAAGGTTTTGATTTAGATCAGTTTAATTCGTGCATTTCCTTCATATTATATCCCTCGCTTCCTTTTCTTCTTCAACATTCTCTTTTTTTTTTCTTTTCACCTCACCTTCTTTCCTGTCGGTTTTATATATTTCTTCATTCTACTTCTTTTCTCCTAACGCAATCGCCAGCCTGCCAGCCAGCCAGGCAGTCAGACAGACACTCAGAATGCACCCATTCACCTGTTTATATCTCCCCCTCCTTACTTCCGCCAAGTTGGTCAACAACGTAAATACATACATTTGGCATGGGATGTCAGCGCGGATCCAAAGGTAAAATACCAATTGAAGTGATACGTAGTTCTTCATCTAAGGGCCAGACAGTTTGTCTTCTAGAATCGTATAATGATGCCAACGAGTGCAAGTGTGGCATCTTGCCTGCGACCAACTAAAATTTGTTAATCTAAATAACATTACCAATCAAGCTTAGTTTTAATGGAAGTGGTGGAAGGGGGTACTGCTGTAAGTGGCGACTTAGTTGTAACGAGCCTTTAAAGATTTACAGAAGCGTCGTCAACTTATTGTTTTTCCCAAAATTTATCAAGACCAAGAGAAAAGCTCTCAGCGAACCGACTCCTTAACACGATTTCGATTCTAGTTTGAAACAAATTCACTTCACTTACGCTACAAAGAATTTGGGGAAAGATACAAACATCACAGCCTTCCTTCTTTTTTCCTTTATGAAATTCATAGCAAGTACTGGGGGAACCCGGCCATAATAATAATAATAAAAATAGGGAGCAACAAATTAGCTCTCAATAAAGCAAGTCTGCGACAGAGTTTCAATTTCTAATTGAAACTGTTTCACTTTACTCAACAGTAACTGGTTTATTTCACGTTCGAATCTGCCGGAACGTATTAAAAATGAATATTTACGTCATTACTTTGATTTTCGGTTCTACGTGCGCGTGACGATATATTATCGGTTAGGCAGGCATCAACACGCACCAGCAACTATTTGTTTCTTGAAATCTATAAGCAAAAGCTACCATTTTTTGTTTAGTTTCATTAATCTGGAGTTAGCTTAGACGGAAGAAACACAATCAGGTCGGAAGAAACACAATCAGACGGAAGAAACACAATCACCGAAGTGTCTCAAAGTCTCTTTATGTCAATGAATCGAAAGAAGTTGTTCTCCGGAGACGAAATACACCAGCGAAAAACATATTCACATTCGAATCTATCGGAAGGTATTAAGAATATGTCATTGCTTTGATTCTAACTGTTCTCCGCACACATGATAATTTCTTACTCCACTTCAGTTACACAGTTATTGCGCTTGAAAAACTTTCCTCCATTTTTCGACCCATTTTTACGTCGAGAAAAGAAAAAAAAATTCTCGATTGTTTAGTGACTGACATAGAATGAGCAGTTAAACAGCTGGTAAGTCGAGATTAGAAATCGGTTTTGGGTTTTTGTTGACGCAAATTTCCTCACGTCTTTTGTTTCCATCAAAAAGCAATTTTCGTATTTTGTTTTACTTCATATCACGATGTCCCGTTTTTTTAATCTCCTAAAACTTCTCCAAAGTTCGGAGAAAACAATATATTAAACGCTTTCTAGTGTTTATTAATTTCTGTTGAGCCAAGTTAAGAAGGTTAGGTGTTGGCATCTGTAGGAATAATGTATCGGGAAGAAATACGAACGGCGTAAATTTTGAAACCAGGACGAACATACACACTGGAATAAATAATTTTTCGCTATTAAGTTTTATATCTTTACATGGCGAGTTCAAATCCTGCAGGATCCATTTTTGTATTTCATCCCCCTAAGGTCAATAAAATAATATGAAACACTATATTTGATTCAAGATACTAAACTCCTTCTCTGACAAAATTGATTTCTTTCAACAAGCGGAAGTTGAACTCAGAACGTACAGACGGTCGAAAGACCGCTAAGCATTTTGCCCGGCGTGCCAACGATTCTGCCAGATCGCCGCCTTATTTAAGGCAGGATAAAGATCCTTCTCGAGTCATATAGACTCATAGAGCCAGTTTCCCGGTTTCTGTGGTGTATATACTCACCTGGATGAGACGCCACTCCATAGCAGGATTACTCATTTTTGCCAGCTGAGTAGACTGGAGCAACGTGAAATGAAGAGTTTTTCCCAAGAATACACCGCGCCACCCGTTCCAGGAATCGAAACTACAATCTTACGATCATGAGTTCAACACTCTAACAACTAAGCCACGCGCCTCCACGTGATGTCTTAAAAATATTAGCCACTAGGATAAAAAGAATTATTTTCAACATGAACTGGAAACCTTTTACTCAACTGTGCTCAATCTTTTCTCTCACCAGCAAAATAGATTTTGTTTCCGTAAGACTCCAAACCCATCCAACTCAGTTTCAGAGGGAATGAGAAATACCATGTTACTATACCAACATATATCTTGAAGATATTACTTGTGGTATTTTTGTTTAATAGGGGTTGAGAGAATCAGTTGAATGTAGAGCAAAATATAAAAGGATGTATTTAATTGTCTCTTATGGTTCTAAGTTCAACTCTCGCCGAAGTCGACTTTACCTTTCTTCGTGTTGGCCTCAATATACTAAAGAGCACTTAAGAAACAAGAATTTATTTAACCAAATGTACACCCCTGCCCATTATTTATGGCCAAGTACCTCTTATTACTAATGTAAGTGAAATATAATATTCCAGAATCAGAAATCATATTCCATTCTATACTGGGCACGAAGGCCTGGAATTTGGGGGGAGGGGAGTAGTCGATTTTATCGACCCCAGTTCGTAACTGGTACTCACTTTACAATCATATTGTAAAGGTATCATATGATTGAAAACAAACATAATGGCCAGATTAGTTAGAACAGCGGACAAAAAACGTCTTGTGCTGAGTTCAAATCCCGCTTTAATTCCTATGGTATTGAGTACTCTTTCTTCTGACAGTCAATACTAAACGTATACAAATACACAATGTGTGTGTGTGTGTGTGTGTGTGTGTGTGTGTGTGTGGAGAGAGAGAGAGAGAGCTCTTGTTGAAAATGCTATGTATCTATGCTGCAGTGGAAAATCTTTCTCGAGGATCTGGAAAAAAGATTCTGCGGAAGTTGATTTTGACGACCAATGACAAGAGTGGGCCGTACCAAATTACCTGTTCCCTTCTCCTCTTCTCTTTGCCAACGGTGGGTTATTCCTCGCCCCCTCCCCCCATGTTGGTCGTTAGCGATATTCAGATTAATGCCCAAGACCTCTGTTCGAGTTATCTTGCTTGTCTATGACTAACTTTTTGGTGTTTTAATACCAGGGGCATTGTTGAGAATATATTCTCTTACGCCTAAAAACGCAGCCGACTCACGAATTAGAAACATACACCTTGCGTATGTGTGTTCGATATTGTTTATATCCCGCGAGAAGTTTCTGACTCATATTTGTGATTTTCCTCTTGTCTTCTTTACCAGCGTCTCTTGTTTAAACGTCAAAAACAACTGACAAGCTTGATAAATGGCGGAATAATTTATTACTTTTACCAGGAAACCCTGGGTAGCTGAATTACAAGACACGTGTATTTTATTATAAGATTATATATATGTATGTATGTATGTATGTATGTATGTATGTATGTATGTATGTATGTATGTATGTATGTATGTATGTA
>JAOPUL010000001.1:149039079-149051875 GCA_027564515.1 Octopus rubescens | reverse complement strand
TATGTATGTATGTATGTATGTATGTATGTATGTATGTATGTATGTATGTATGTATGTATATGCAAAATTAGACACAAACAGTGAGAGCATTTACCAGATGAAATAAACTAAGACTTTACCCTTCATCTACTGCCTATGACGGGGATTTTTGCTGTTTCAGTCCCCTAAAACATGTCTGCATTACTCCAGGTGCATCAACAACCAACAGATAAAACGCATAAAGACACGAAAACGTATAATTAAGTCTTAGTGATGGGGAGCAGACAACATTCCTGTTAAACCTTAACAACTGGGACAGAAACAAAATCATTTGTCTTTTACGACCGAAATAAGACAAAAGACATACATGACAATAATGCCTATTTCTAATGTGGAAGGAAAAATAAATATCGAATTTTAGTCAGTTAGTAAAGAGATAAGATTGCAGATAGTTGAGAAAAAGTCTGTTCACTATGTGAACTGAATTCAGAAAGAAAGAAGAGAACGGAAGAAGAGAAAGGAAGAAAGAGGATCCTGGGGAAAGAGGTGGATAGAATGGAGAGAGAGAGAGAGAGAGAGAGAGAGAGAAAGTGGTAAGAGAGTGGAAAGTGAGGGAGAGAGATATGGTAAAGTAGAGAGAGAGAGAGAGGGTGGTAAGTGAGTAGAAAGTGAGGGAGAGAGATATGATAAAGTAGAGAGAGAGAGAGAGAGAGAGAGAGAGAGAGAGAGAGAGAGAGAGAGAGAGAGAAAGTGTGTGATTGAGAAAGAGAGGAGGCGTTCACCACAGAGAGAAAGTGGTAAGAGAGTAGAGAGATATGATAAAGTAGAGAGAGAGAGAGAGAGAGAGAGAAAGAGAAAGATTGAGAAAGAGAAAGAGGGGGGGTTCACCGCAGATTAACAACATAACCACGGTAAGAAAAACAGCTGTGTGCATTGAATTGGAAATGGAAGAAATTAGATACAACCATTAACAAGACAACAGAGAGAATAAATAAAGAATTTACCCTTCATCGATTGCTGTTTTGATGTCCAGTGACAGACAGTAATCATTGAATATTGTTGTTAGAGATTGATACAGAGATTGATACAGTGAATATGTGACACAAAAGACACGAAAAATAAAGTTAAGTTTTGGTGACAGCATCAGACAAATGTAGTTGATAAGGCACAAAAGACTTTATGCCTAGGTTTTGGCGATGCGGACAGAGATATCACAAAGGACAAAAAACAAACAAACACAAAAACTATAGTCAAGCTTAAACAACTAGAAAACGCGATCATTTTTTATTTACTTTTTTCTTTGTGTGTTAGATATATGCACTATTCTCTTGGTTTGTTTTGTCTTGTCTTACCATGGTCATAAAACAAAAAACAAAAACAGCAAAAAACAAAAAACAAACTAATATTGTTGAGGCTTCTAGGATATGCAGTACTGCCTTCAGGCATTGAAAATATGAAAATACCCTAGATAGACAGCTGATGAAGAGTAAATTTTTGTGATCAGTTTTAAGTTTCTGGTTGGAACCATTTCAATTTACTTATAGCATGAACTGATGAGAGGGCTTTATAAGCTCACTTGATCTATAAGAAACAGCAGCCAAATCTCTTCCTTGTTAACACCATACCATCTTGGAAAATAAGGACACATTGAATGACTGGGTCTTGGGTGAACTGTGCTTAGGTATGGGATGGTCATGACTAGAACGCCATAACCATTTGACCATAGGCTTGTTCGACCATGACTGACCTGGGTCTAACCAACAACAACAACAATTGATACAAATACAACAACAGCACAGATAAAGTCATGAAGATTACAACATCCTGTTACTTCTCTCTAAGATGCCAAAGGATCTCAAGTTTAAGTAAGAAACAATATGAAAGTAGAGTTTATTGATTCTTTGGAAAACGTGTGAGAAACAATTTAACACCTTTAGAATTTCTACACTTCTTTGGAGGACATGAAATATAAATTTAATTTAGATTTAAATAATTTGGTGATTAAGGAAAAGTAGTGGAAGAATCTTGGTATTGTTTGGAAACTATTATTTTATTACATGTAAACGAAATATCAATAATTTCTTTAGAATTCCTCATCACGTTATTTATCATCACATGACTGATCTGTTAATGTTGATAAGAGAGACCAACGGTTGGTGTTGTAGTAGAAGATTAGTGCTTTATAAAGGTGATACATACTGAAACACTTGTGTTAAGACATTATATCATGTTATAGCTATTGGACAGAGTTCTTTCAAGGCACTCTCTTGATACTCGGTAAAGTGGTCGTTAGTCTAATAGAGGAAATAGCTTTTAATAGGCTTGTTTCTATGCGTTGTTTAATGCTCCGTTCTTCTGTCTATGAACAAAGGTGTTCCAACAGTGACCGTCCTATCTTTTACTGCATTGACAACATTATCCAATATAACCTTTAATTTTTTCTTCAAATTCGTCGCCCCCCCCCCAGTCAGGTAATGGGATTTTGTAATTTTAGTAATTTTAGTAATTTATAGAGGTTTATTGAAGAGGAAGAGTGATGGAATTCTCATGAAAATGTTGGGTGCCCACAAAAAACAAACTGTTTTGTTTGTTCTGAAGGAGTTTCAGGTGAGGGAGTGCTACTGAGGGCGTTACTGATTTGAGATAAACTTCATAGGCATGTAAATGCTGTGAGATGGGCCTATCTGAAATTCACACAGAGCAACAAACTGTTTGCATACTCTCGTTCAATGCTAGGGCATTGTTGACTTGTGGAGTTTGGTGAAACTATTGGAGTTGGTGTGGAACGGATCAGACTATCAGCTAAGTTCATCATGATGAGCACTCATAAGGTATGGAATCAGAAACGATGTTTGCATGTCAGTCTGTGAGTGTGATTAAAGCAGGGTTAACAAAAGGTGACATGTTGTCAGGGGATGTCAAATGTATTTGCAAGTCATAATGATCCTTGAAGGCTACAGAGCTATACTAGAACTGTGCCCAGTAAGGGGAGTGGCTGAGACAAAGGGCATGAGATTAATGAAACCTAGTTGCTACATTTATTGTAGGAAAAATAATCCCAGAACTGATCGTTGGAAAGAATTTGAAAAATGAAGCAAAAACCCAAAATAATGACAATCGACTGAAAGAGTACCCCCAACCAATTTCCAAAATTATGGGGATGGCAAATGAAATAGTTTTATGCCCAGTATTAGAAACAGATAAACAAACATCTTGTCCCCTAATAGTGCCAATCAGTAATACCATAGCATTATGTGATGAGGGAGAAATACTAGTTGCAGATGAAAACCTATCAACTATTGATGAAAACAAGAAAGGAAAAGAGAGAAGAAATATCAAAGAAAGAAGACTGAACGTAAAGCAATGGAAATGGGCAAGGACAAACAATTTCTTCAAAACCACAATGTTACCCGACTTCAGGAAAATAATGAAGAAAATAGAGAGGAAGACAAAACACGAAGATTCGTCATTCTTTGAAAATCAATTAATAGACACAATTATGCATCTGTGTTGCCAGGGATTTACCAAAGAAGTTAGAATGACATAAAAAAAAACAGTTAGGTTCACATTATCGAACACGCATACTCAATGTATGTATTTTGATTGTTTGCCGGAAGACTGCAATTTGGCACGGCGGAGATAACTCCATCAAAGCGCCGGGGGTTAAAACATCTGAAAGTCATAGACAGGCGAGACAACTCACCCCAAATCCCACTCAGGAGCGATGGACATCGATGTTTCGTTATTTTTGTGGCTAATCGACATCACGTACCTGGACTGAATTAGAGGCTAACTGATTCGATAATCCATGAATTTTATGAAAATAGTGTAAAGAAACCATTTGCTAGTGTGCCTAGATGATGCATACATAAGGATTAATTCAAATAGGAATTAGAAGCAGCGCTAGTGTTGTAAACATTATTGAACACACGTACTCAATGATTTTTAACACTATTTACATAGTCATGGACTAGCGATTCAGTTCAGGTACATGATGTCGATAAGCCACAAAAATGGTGAAACATCGATGTCCATCGCTCCTGAATGGGATTTTGGTCCTTAAATAAATTGTTCATTTCAGCAATTAAACAAGTTTGAATTGTCTCCATTCAGTCTAGAAATAGGACAGCTTCAAGCTTCCTCAGATTTAAATGGAAATATTTAAAGCAAAGAAGGCAGCGAGCTGGCAGAATTGTTACGCGTTGGGCAAAATGCTAAGCAGCATTTCGTCCGTCTTTATGTTCCGAGTTCAAATTCTACCGGGGTTGACTTTGCCTTTCATATTTTCGGGATCGATAAAATAAATACCAGTTAAGTACTGGGATCGGTGTAATCGACTTATCCCCTCCCCTGAAATTGCTGGCCCTGTGCTAACATTTGAAACCAATATTTAAAAAAAAGTCATTGAAATAAAACTAGGCAGGGTCAGGTTAGGTTTTGGGGCTTGCGCTGTTGTTGTGCATTGCTGCATTCACCATGTGTTTGTATATTCCTGGGTACTCCTGCATAGCCCGTTGAGCAGAGTCCTAATCAGTTCCCATCAGGCAGAATCCCAGTCAGTCCCTGAGGTAGGGTTTTGGTATTGAATCTGTTAAATATTTTAGGACTTCGTAATTATGAATGAATTTTTTTATTGTTGAGAAATACAGAAGAAGGATCACCTTTAGACATAATTAAATGAGTGTTGGAGTAGGTCTAATCCTAACAGGGATGCGTCAGTCCATCTACTATGCTGGCCTGGGTTGGGTGGTACTTTAAGGTCCAAGACATATCTTATTGGAATTACACAGGTTTATTGTTGAGAAAGAAGTAGGGATCCTGATAGGGAAGTGGGGAATAGGAGGAAAGTAAAAAGTAGTGTCAGAGGGTTAGTGAGAGGGTGGTACAGAGTGGGTGGGTTGAGTAGGAGATGTCATGCTACCCAATGTTATGTATGGGTGGGTAAAGTGGTGTGTGAAGGGAAGATAAGATGGAAGTGTGTGTGTGTGTGTGGGGGGGAATTAGGGAGAGAGAGTCAAAGTGATTAGGGTAATAAGGAGGGAGGGTTAAGGGGTTGGGTATGAGGAGACACAGTGCTACTCCACCCTGTATATGCGTGGGTAGATTGGGGTTGAGGAGATCAGATGTTGATGAGGGTCCAAGGTATATCCTTAAGGGATCTGGTCCAAGAGTGTATAGTGACAGGTGAGTCATGGAGGGCATGTAAAGGTTGTCAGAGTGTAATTTCTCCCCACTCAAGTATCATGATTTAGGAGGAAGAGGGGGTCAGAAGATATAGGTGGTGGAGGAATGGGGAAGTGAGGGATAATCAATAGTCAAATATGTTTATTTTTACCAATTTTATCTTCCAGAATTTTTAATCCATTGTAAAACCAGGTAAATGATTAAAATCATCATAAATTTACTAAAACACCTAACTAACAATTTATCCAATCATTGTTGATCAATATGGAGCATAAAGTTCAGTGAGATTTTGACCATCATGAAACCAGTTCTACTGAAAATCTTTTACCTAAAATACAGAGATTTACGTTTGTAATCTTTGAATAACATTTTCAGTACCATGATTTCTTGTAGAATCAAGACAACCAAATACAAGTAAACAATGTGCACACATATATAAAAGTTAGAACTTCCTAAATTTTTGGTGTTTTTCTATTTATTTTTTGTTGACGGAAAATTTCAGCTGCATCTAAAAGTTTAGGATTTTAAAAGGTTAAACAAAATTAGTGGGGAAAAAAATTCTGAATCTTCTATTGAAGGAAAAGGACAAAGTTAAAATCAGATGCATTTGAAAATTCCTTTTAGTGTAACAGATGTGTTAGGAAAATAGTTTTTTGTTAAAAAAGAAGTTAATTAAGAATTCAAAAACCTGAAGTAAAATAAAACTAATAATAATAAAAATATAAGTAAAAATATTGTGATGAGAAGACATATTTAAAAATTAAATACGCTGCAAATTAAAGAGAATTCAGCAGACACTGAACAAAAAGCAAATAAAATAAATTGTTTTTGAAAACATTGAAAATCAAAAGAATTTCAATAGTTGCTGTTATTTTAGATAGAAGAATATTAAAAATTTACCTGTGTGAAAAGCTTCAAATAACTTGTTAAGCTTATCTATTTCAAAATAATCAATGCCTGAAAAATCAATAAGCAAAGACAATGGTGTACATCTGGAGATGACTTTCAACGGAGAAATTCTATATTTTTGGAATTTCCTTAAATATTTAAACAGTCACTGTCTGTTCTGTGTTAACTTATACATTTTCAGTTTATTGTTTCAAATATTGTCAGGAAAATACCAGAAGTGCTGCTTCTCTCTTTTATTAGACAAGGGAATAAAACAAATATCTTCTTGAGAATACAAAAATCAAAAGCAAAGTAGAAGAATAATTCTTCCACTTAACACAAATGGAGGGAAACTAAATTCACAATTACTTTTGCTTAGGAATGGATACAATGTGTGAAATAATGGATACAAGGTTTGCAAACAAATGGTTCCAAATTCAATCAGACAGCATGAGAGTGTGAGTGTGCTGACCTTTAACTTATGAGTAAAATGAGGGGAAAAGAGACTGGGAAGAAGTCCATGGGATGAACTCTACCTGATGGCAGATTTAATCTGTTTAAATCCCACCATCTGGCCCTTGGGTATCTTTAGTAAAGTCCACTCTGTTGGAAGAATTCAGGCCAAGTTTCAAGTCTGGGTAAAATTTGACTTCATGGGGTACTACAGTATGGGTCACAGTTTCTTCCTTCGGTTACCCCAGCGAAAGTTTATGCATGCTGCTCCACCCCCCTCATTCAACTAAATCCCCAAAACATTTCCCTTCCTTCTAAAAAGATTCAGACTGGTTATTTTTTTCATCATTGTTCTTTACTTCTATTCTTTGATATTTCCTTAGCTAAAACCTTAATATTTAAGAAAAATTAGCATTTAACAATTTCAAACATCTCTTAAACATTTTTGACCCGCCCCCGCCCTCCGTCACTCCATTGTCTAATCGATCAATACGAATAGTTTATATGTGATTTTAAGTTTAGTTATTGATCTGCATGATCTTTAACCAGTCCTTAGATTCTGGAAGTAATTCATTGTGTTGTAGTCTATCATATACAGTTTAATACAATGTATGAACGGAGAAACAGTTTCTGTAATATATGGACAGGCTTTCCTTCATTATTAGTTTGACATTTGATTTAAAAGTTTAGCTAACATTTTGAAACAGCCATTTATTGAAAAGTTACTACAGACCCTGCATTATTAGTGATATACTAGGATAAGATTTACTAAACAGAATAAAAATTTCAAATAATGAAGGCAATTGAAAGTATTATAATTGAAAGTTCAACCATAGAAATCAGCTTCATAGACCCCCGTGGAGGATTCCATGGTCTCAACACAACTTCAGTTTAACTTATTCTAAACGTCTCATGAATTAGGCACAGGCATAGCTGTGTAGTTGAGAAGCTTGTTTCTCAACCATGTGGTCTTTGGTTCAGTCCTACTGCATGGCACCCTGGGTAAGTGCCTTCTACTATAGAGCTGGGACAACCAACCAAAGCCTTGTGAGTGGATTTGGTAGAATATGAATGTATGTATATATATCTATGTATGTGTGTATGTCTTAGTGCTTTTGTGTTTGTCCTCCACCACCACTTCTCAACTGGTGTTGGTTTATTTATATCCCCATAACTTAGTGGTTTGGCTAAGGATAAGGATAAAGGATAAAGATCCTTCCGAGTCATATATACTCATAGAGCTGATTTCCCAGTTTCCATGGTGCAGATACAGCCTCCTAGACGGATGCTGGTCCATCGCAGGATTACTCAGTTTTGCCAGCTGAGTGAACTAGAGCAACGTGAAATGAAGTGTATTGCTCAAGAACACAACGCATCGCTCGGTACAAGAATCGAAATCACAATCTTATGATCATGAGTCCAACACCCTAAACACTAAGCCACGCGCCTCCACGTGGTTTGGCTAATGTGATTGATAAAACAAGTACCAGTCTTAAAGAAAATATGTTCTGAGAGACGAGTTGCTTGATTAAACTCTTCAAGGCAGTGCTCCAGCATCACTGCAGTCCAATGACTGAAACAATTAAAGATTGATAATATCATGTTGTCAGGAAATTTCTGAGCGATTTCAAGAGTTGTGTCTTTAAGCCCTTCATGCAACAATCCTAATCTTAGTATGACCCATATTTCAGAATTGCTTGCAATATTGAAGCCTGTCAGTTAAGTTCCATGTTAAAAATCAGCATACATTTTATTACTTTCACCCCTAATCGCCATTTGGAATAGATAACCAAAAGTTGCATATACGCCACATAATGATTTTTCTTCATCAAAAATGGGGAAAAATGCTGGGGAAACGTGTAAAACCATTTGTGGACTTTATGGTTAAGATGCTGTAGGTGAATCAACTGTTCGAAGATAGTTTGCAAAATTTAGATGTGGTGAGTTCAGCTTGGAAGATGACAGTTGCTGTGGAAGACCCTCAACCTTAGATGATGATATTTTGAAGGTAACCATTGAAGAAAACTTGAATATTATGACTTGAGAACTTGCAGAGAAGTTTGAAGTTTCCAAAAGTACTGTTCACAAACACTTAGTGAAAATTGGGTATGTTTCTCGCTATGATGTTTGGGTGCCTCACAGACTGTCAGAACAAAACTGCATGGACAGGTATTCCATCTGTGATATGCTTCCGAAATGCAACAAAAATAAGCCTTTCCTGAAACAACTGGTAACTGGAGATGAAAAATGAATTGTTTACAATACTATAATGGGAAAATGATCCTGGAGTTTGTGTGAGGATCCTCCAAAACAGCTTCCCAAGCAGAATATTCATTAAAAAGAAGTCAAGCTTTGTGTCTGGTGGGATTTCAAAGGCATTATTTACTATGCTGTCAGCTAGCAAATTTAAATCAAAAGATCAAGGAATTGAGGCCAGCGCTCTCTAACAGGAAGGGGGTTGTGTTCCACCAGGACAATTCCTGACCACATGTGTCTTTGGCTACCTGCACAAAGTTGTATGAACTTAGGTGGGATCTCTTGCCCCATCCACCATACACCCCTAACATTGCGCCATCTGACTATCATTTGCTTTTGTCTTTGCAGAACTATCTAAAAGGAAAATCATTTAATGATTTAGATGGTGTCAAAACCCACTTAGATGACTTATTTTCCTCAAAAGCAACTGAGTTTTATGCCGATATAATATTTAAATTGCCTGTTAGGTGGACTAAGGTCAAAGAAAACAATGGAAATTATTTTAATGAATAAAGTTGAGAGTATTTTAAAAATTTCTTATCCTTTATTATGCTTAAACTTTCCGGACAACCTGATATATATCATCATATATATATATATGCCGGTGACATGTTAAAGGTACACTCTCTGGAGTGGTTGGTGTTAAGAAGGGCATTCGGCTGTAGACCCAAAGCCAAAACAGACTGGAGTCTGGTGCAACTCCCTGGTTTGCCAGTCTCCAGTCAAACCATCTAACCCAAGCCAGCATGGAAAATGGATGCTAAATGATGATGATGATGATGTGTGCATGTGTGTGTATTTCATTATTTTTTAATTGACCCATTTATTATCCAATAGCTGACCACATATTTTATATCATAAATATCACATATATTATAATCAGTTATGTGATAGCAGCTTCAGCACTATGATATGTTGTGAATATCATATACAATTATGACTGCAACACTGTCACATCATGTGTGTCATATAACTATGACTTCATCACTATCATATTGTGTATGTCATACATCTATGACTTCAACATTGCCATATTGTTTACCATCCCATCCATCCATCCATCCATCCATCTTCTCTGCCCCCTATTCCTGGGAGGGTTGTAAGAGTAGAGTCTTCAGGTATCTCCTTAATAGGGTCCTATCAGAAGTAACAGTCATTACACTTTCCGACTGGATTCCCAAGAGTGAGCAAATAAAACTATGGATATTATCTACCTATCTCATTCTTGGTCTACACCAAGGTCTCTTCCTGGTTGGCTCAGCTTGAAGCATTCAACTTGCAATTCTTTCCTGTGACATTCTAATCACATGTCTGTAGTACTGAAGCTGTGACCTCTTGATGGGGAGAAGTAGTGACTTCACCTGGAGAGACTCCCTGAGCTCTGAGCTATGCACCCTGTCTACCATATTAATATATGGTTTTAAGCCTGACATGTAGCACGATATTTACATCTACAACACTGTTATGATATGTGTGTATATATATATATATATGTGTGTGTATATATATATATATATATATATATAGTGGATTTGTAATCGTGGCCAGTGCCGGTAACACATAAAAGGCACCTGTGCCACTGACACGTAAAAGCACCTGTGCTGGTGCCACGTTATAAGCACCCATGCCAGTGACATGTTATACGCACCTGTGCCAGTGACATTTTATACGCACCTGTGCCAGTGACATGTTAAAAGCACCCATGCTGGTGAGACGTTAAAGACACCCATGCTGGTGACACATTAAAGACACCCATGCTGGTGACACGTTAAAGGCACCCGGGACACTCTCTGGAGTGGTTGGTGTTAGGAAGGGCAACCAGCCATAGAAATCAAGCCAAAACAGATTGGAGTCTGGTGCAGCTCTCTGGCTTGCCAGTTCCAGTCAAACCGTCTAACCTATGCCTGCATGGAAATCATCGTCATTATCATTTAACGTCCATTTTCCATGCTGGCAGGGGTTAGACTGTTTGACTGAAGACTGGCAAGCCAAGGAGCTGCACCAGACACCAGTCTGTTTTGACATGTTTTCTATGGCTGGATGCCCTTCCTAAAACCAACCTCTTCAGTACTGGGTGCCTTTAACGTGTCACCGGCATGAGTGTTTTTAATGTGCCACCAGCACGAGTGTTTTTAATGTGTCACTGGCACTGGCCATGATTCTGGATCCACTAAGCTTGTCGAGTCTTCTCCAGAACAGCAGAATGCCAACAGTCTCGGTCACTAGTCATTGCCTCTGTGAGACTCAACATCCGAAGATCATCTTTCACCACCTCATTCCACATCTTCCTCTTCCACGGGTTCCTTCCACAGTTAGAGATTGGCACTTCTTCCCGCAACAGTCCTCCTTCATATGCATCACATGGCCATACCAGCGCAGTCTTCTCTCTTGCACATTACATCTGATGCCTCCTATACCCAGTTTTTTTCTTAGAGCACTCACACTCAGCTATACAAGCATACTAACATTGCACATCAACCGGAGCATACTAGCTTTGTTTCTTTCAAGGCTCCACATATCCTCTGCAATCACAGCCCAGGTTTCACTGCCATGTAGCATGGCTGTTTACACACAGGCATCATACAGTCTGCTTTTCACTCTGAGGGAGAGGCCCTTTGTTACCAACAAAGGTAACAACTCTCTGAACTTCGTCCAGCCCGTTCTTACTCTAGCAGCTACACTCTCAGAGCAACCTTCTCCGCTACTGATTTCATCAACAGGTAACGGAAGCTATCTACTACTTCTAGATGTCCCCCTAGGCATTTGACAGAGTTTATTCTTTGTACATTCCTAGTATTTATTGTACCCACACATCTGCCACACACAAAGACTATTTTTTCCTGTTAATTGACCCGTGATACCGCTCTTATGTGTCCATAGCCTGCATTGGATACACCTTATGGAGTTTCTACCTACACCTTTACTACAAATCGAGCAGGGCCATCTCCCCAAAGGAATTTGTGACTTGTCTGTTTTCCAATGGATGCTAAATGATGAATGATGATGATATATGACATCAGCACTGATATATTGCATGACATAATTATGACATTAACACTGTCATGTTTATGTGTCATATATTTATGACATCAACACTGCTATGACGTATGCCACATAAACCTATGACCTAAACACTGCCACCATCTTTACATTGAATCAAAGAAAAAGTAAGTTAATAAGAATGTTGACAAAAATTGAAAGAATCTTAACAACAGTCAATTATAATAAAGAAATATTGACCCTTGAGGTCAAATGTCAAAGGTTAAGGGACTATTAATGAAAAGAATCTACTTCTTACTAAAGAGGTCTCAATGACAGTAATACTAAACATGGCTCTCTCCAGAAAACAACAATGTTTAAAATGTAATTTACTCCTAATATTCAAACCTAAGAAACGTTCACCAATCAAATCCAATGAGCTGGTGCCCTAAGTGAATTTTGTGGCCATTATGACAGACTGACTACTTCTCATTGCCATGAATCATACAATAGACCCAACACCACCAATGCCAATTATAACACATTAATTAGCAAACTGTGATCTAACTGAAATATTTTACTAACTTCATTGTTGTTGTTGAACCCCACGTCAGACAGACCCAATGAAGCAGACCTATGAGCAAAAGTATTTTAGCCATGACCATTTTAATTGTATATCCTTCCTTTTTTAAGACAGTAAGGAATAATTTGAGAGAGATTTGGTTGCTATTTCTAGCAGGAAAGTGATCATGTAGAAGTTACCTTCTTGGCTAGAACTCATTCCTTACATTTTAATCAAGGCAAACCTTGCTTTAATGAAACAAATTGGCCATGTACAGATGTACATGTAATGAAACAGATCCCTAAAATATGACAGTTCATTGCTATAAATACCTTCATTTCCTAACAGTCTTCTCAGTTATAAAAACCTGGACTAAACTAGATAAACAATTTAATAGATGGTGTACTAATTTATATTAGTGGCTGTGTGGTAAGAAGCTTGCTTCCCAACCACATAGTTCTGGGTTCAATCCCACTGCGTGGCATCTTGGGCAAG
>JAOPUL010000001.1:148630336-148643575 GCA_027564515.1 Octopus rubescens | reverse complement strand
TATAGGTACAGGTGTGGCTGTGTGATAAGATGTTAGCTTCCCAACCACATGGTTCCGGGTTCTGTCCCACTGTGTGGAACCTTGAGCATTGGGCCGACCAAAGCTTTGTGAGTAGATTTGGTCAATGGAAACTGAGAAGCCCATCGTATGTGTGTTTCTGTGTTTGCATCTCCTTGCCTTGGCATCCTGTGATAGTTGCAAATGAGAGTACCATCATGCAAGCAGTATCCTTCATTTTCAATATTCTGTAAAAAACGACTGGTCTTGGGGAAAAAAATTACCTTACTTGGAAACAGGTGAGGGGGGACAACAGGAAGGGCATCCAGCCATAGATAATCTGCCTGAACAAATTCCATCCACTCCATGCGAGCATGGAAAAGTGAACATTAAAACAATGATGATAAGGGGTGTTCGGACTAAATTTGATGGTTTGCAAAGAAGGAAAGAAAACACAATATCCCATTCAAAAAATAAAAGTATTTTAAAAAATATCAACTAGATTATGACTGGGAGATAACAGTTTACTCAAAGTAGCCTCACTCAGTTTACCCCATGGCCTCAAGATGGCTCCAGAACCTGGAGCATGATTTCCTCACTATGTTCCTGGGAAGATCTTCGAACACCTCCTTGATCTTGGCCACCTGCTTGGCATTGGTGTTGCAGGTAGAGCAGTTGGTGTCTTTGTCAACCACACCCCACACATAGTAATACAAGGGATTACAATTGGGGGGAATTAGGAGGCAAGAAATTGGGACTGGTGAAGTTGTAGAAATTCTCCGACAACCACTTCTGTCTCTTTCTGAAGGTATGGCAAGGAGCTGAATCGAGCAGCAACTCTCTCCAGCCAGGGATTGACCACAGTCTCCAGCTACTTCACATAGCTGTCTGAATTGAGCCTAAGGCCCTGTTCAAAGATATGGGGATGAATTCCCGTGTGCGGACACAATCAGAAACGCTGTTGTGTCCCTTCCTGCTGGCCACAGCTCGTAGTCTCCATTGCAGCTGTTCATGTCATATCTTACAGTCTTTACAGTGTTCACATAGCAGCAGTCATGATATTGGCATTTTGATACCCAGCACAAGTCAGGTAACTCTTCCAATATTCAGATGGCTTCCAGTCCTCCCTCTCAGCTAACTTTTTCTCAACTATAACTTTAATCTTTTTTCTCTCCAACACTGTTGATTATTCATCAATACGTCAAGCTGTGCTTGAAGAAAGGTGGCATAAAATATCAACAAATTTAGCCCAAATGCCCTGTAATATCCTCAAGGATCATAGGTTCGGTTTCTTATGCATGACCTCCAAAGACTTGTGAAAGAAATGGAGACAGGGCAGCCCTGACGGTTGTTTTTATGGCCTCTAAGGCTGATGGAAGGGACAGAGGCAGGACAGTAACTAAGGCACACTTTGTAGCCTCAAAGACTGAAGGAAAGAAAGGAGACAAGGCTGCACCATGGTTCTTTTAAGGGCTTCAGACTGGTGGGAAGGATATTATCATCAGGATAGCAGCCTCATCCAAATACTTGCACAAAAATTGGACTCACACATGTTAAACCATGAGTGACACATTAAGTCTACCACCCATCAACAGGAAGTCCTCTTAGTAGGCTTCCACACAGTTTCCAACTATTAGATTTTATAAGTGTTTTTAATTTTTTTTAAAACCAAAACAATGCTAGTTATAAGAAATAATACAAGTTGATGATATGTGCTTTTACTTTGTATTTCAATATTTCTGGGTTAGGACTCCTTCTTCAGGAAATCTTCTGTAAAATGGTGTTGAAGAAGGGGTCCTAACCCCAAAATATTGAAATACTAGGTAAAAGTACAAACCATCAACTAATATAATTTCTTATAGCTTGCATTGTTTTGGTTTTTAAAAACTTAAAACCATTATATATCAGACAATGCTTCATGCAAACTAAAATTCATGCATGAATTTTACACAAAAGACTTTGGTCATCCCAAGGAATGGTAGTAGATGCTTGTTTAATGTGCCACACAGTGGAATCAAACCCAAAACTACATGATTGCTATGCAAATTCCTTAACCTCATGGCCATCCCTATGCCCTGTTAATAAGATAGTAATTTTCCAGACTATTAACTTCTTCCTTACAGCATATCATTATCAATCATCATTTAATGTCTACGTTTTCCATGCTTACATGGGTTAGATGGAATTTGTTGAGGCAGATTCTTTATAGCCAGATACCCTTCCTGTTGCTAATCCTCACCTGTTTCCAAGCAAAGCAAGATCTCCCTGTGGCCAGACGTATAGTCACAGAAGGCTGGAAATGAAAGACACCATTTGTGTGACAGTGACACTCGTCCACAGCCATCACATGATATCAATGCAAGAAAATAACACACACATAAATACATACATCATCATCATTTAACGTCTGTTTTCCATGCTGGCATGGGTTAGACAGTTTGACTCGAGACTGGCAAGCCGGGGAGCTGCACCAGCTCCAGTCCATTTTGGCTTGGTTTCTACAGCTGGATGCTCTTCCTAACACCAACCACTCCAGAGAATGTACCGGGTGCCTTTAACATGTCACCGGCACGAGTTTTTAACGTGTCACCGGCACGGGATTTTTGAAAGTGTCATATATATATATATATATATATATTTGACAGGACCCTACCCGCTTCAGGTAAGTGGCCCTGCTTGATGTGTAGGAAGGCATAGGCAGGAATTCCATATGGTGTACCCAGTGTAAGCTATGGACACACAAAAGGTGCAGTGGAATAATAGGAAGATTATCAAGGAAAATAGGGTTCATATGTGGAAGATGCACAGGAGCCATAAAAACTGCAGATACTCATGAAATCGAGTACATCAAATGCCCTGGAGGCTCTTTAGAGGTAGTGGAGGATTTCTGCTACCTAGGGGACATGATTAGTAGTGGGGGAGTATGTACAGATAGTGTAGTGGCTAGAATAAGAATAGGATAGAAAAAAATTCAGAGAGCTCTTGATTCTGTTGGGAATGAAAGACCTCTCTCTGTGTGTAAAAGGAAGACTGTATAATGCATGTATTTGAACGGCAATTCTACATGGAAGTGAGACATGGGCCATAAATATAAAGGATATGCAAAGGCTACAGCGAAATGAGGCTAGTATGCTCTGCTGGATGTGTGATGTAAGTTTACATGTGCGAAAGAGTGTCGGTGAACTAAGAGAGAAGCTGGACATAAAAGGAATTAGAGGCAGTATGCAAGAGAGAAGACTGTATTGGTTTGGTCATGTGACAAGGATGGAGGCCGATAGTTCCATAAAGAAATGCCGTTCACTCAAATAGACGGAACCCGGGGGAAGAGGGAGACCCAGGAAGACATGTGACGAAGTACTGAAGGACGACCTCAGAATGCTGTACTGTTCATATGAGTTGATGAGGGACCAAGATGCTTGGTGCCTTGCTGTATTAAAGAAGACTTGCTTGCATCAAGAGTCCTGTACTTGTAAGGCATCTGTGTCTAAAAGTGACAGTGTCGAGAACCCTGTTGCTAAAAGCGGAAGTGGCCACATCAAGAGTCCTGTTGCAAGAAGCAGCTGCATCGAGAGTACCATTGCAAGAAGTGGCCGCATTGAGAGTCCTGTTGCAAGAAGCAGCCATGTCAAGTCCTGTTGCAAGAAGCGGCAGTGTCAAGTCCTGTCAGAAGAAGCAGCCATGTCGAGTTTGAGTCCTGTTGCAAGAAGCAGCCATGCCAAGTCCTGTTGCAAGAAGTGACCGCACCAAGTCCTGTTGCAAAAGCAGCTGCATTGGGTCCTGATGCAAGAAGCAGCTGTGTCGAGTCCTGTTGCAATAAGTGGCCACATCAAGAGTCCTGATGCAAGAAGCAGCCACATCAAGAGTCATATTGGAAGAAGCAGCCATGTTGTGTTCGAGTCCTGTTGCAAGGAGCAGCCGTGCTGAGTTTGAGTGCTGTTGTAAGAGGCAGCTGTGCTGAGTTCGAGTCCTGTTGCAAGGCAAGAAGCGGCCACGTTGAGTTTGAGTTCTGTTGCAAGGCAAGATGCAGCTGCATTGAGAGTCCTGATGCAAAAAGCGGCCACATCAAATCCGAGTCCTGTTGCAAGAAGCGGCTGCATCGAGTCTTAGTCCTGTTGTAAGAAGTGGCTGCATCAAGTCTGAGTCTGGTTGCAAGAAGCGACCACATTGAGTCTGAGTCCTGTTGCAAGAAGTGGCTGCGTCGAGAGCCCTGTTGCAAGAAGCAGCCATGTCGAGGGTCTAGTGGTGATGCTAAATAAAAGCACTCGTGATAGTACCACATAAAAAGTAATAGTGCTGATGGTCCAGTGCTGGTGGCACGTTAAAGCCCCCAGCACACACTGTAAAGTGGTTGGCGTTAGGAAGGGCATCCAGCCATAGAAACCAAGCCAAATCAGACTGGAACCCGGTACAGCCATCCAGCTTGCCAGCTCCGATCAAACCATCGAACTCATGCAAGCATGGAAAACAGACGTTAAAGGAGGAGGATGAATACATGCTTTCTAACAAAATTCCTGTGAATAACTTTCAAAGAATTGGAAGGCAAGAAATAGGGCGGAAATTGTCTGCAGCATTGCTTTTTGATGCATCTTTCAGACAAAGCATTGTCCGTCCAAGTGTCATCCATGAGGGTAATGGTTTTGTGCAGTTTAAAATTTCATTGAACTCAACTGCGATTCTTTCCATGCAATGCCATAGGATTCTTTATCCAGTACCCTTGAACTCCATCGGGTTCAAGAGCCTTCCAATTAGGAATCTTGCAGCACTGCATCTTGACCATCTCTTGCATGCTACTATCTTCATCTTGGACCCTACCTGTTGACTCTTGTTTCAGTTCATTAAGCCCATCTGCATCCAATTTATGTTTCTTTCTACTATTCCACAAAGCATTCTTAAATCTCTTGCTTTCCTCTGCATTTGGGATTATGTCTTCATGTTGGTTTTCACCATTTAACTCTCCTGATATCACTTCTTTTGGTCTCCCTGGAAAAGTCTATTCTGCCTGAACTGCTTCACTCGTTGCTCATACTTCTTGACTTTGGCTGCTTTAGTCACCAGTCTCTGTTCTAATTCTTTCAAAACTTTACCTAATCCCTTTTTCTTGATTTTGTATTTGCAATCCAGATCTCTGTATTTCCCTGTTGAATTCAACTGATTATTTTTCTGTCTCTCCAACAAGTTGATATCTCTTCCGTGCACTTTCATTGAATCTTGGATTCTTCTTTTCTACCATGGTTCATCATTTCTTCTGTCTTTTGTATCTTTCATTCCAATCTCTTTAGCTGCATATGTACTGACTGCCTTCATAAGATCATTTATATCTGTAACATTCATTATCTTCACATGATTGATTATCTTATTTACTCTATCCCCTATTGATTTCAATCTTCTTAAAGTTCTTATTTTCTGAAAACTCTTTCTTTGCAATTTCTATGATTTCTTTCAAAGCTTGTTCTACGTGTGTTAATGCAATATCTGTTTCAGAATGAATTTCATTTCTTCTTTCCCCTCCTGTAGCTTCATCACCCATATTTTGTTCGTTATGTTCATCCTTAGTCGATTCTTCAATTCAGACATCACTGATTTTCTTCCTTACGGCTTCCAGCTCTAGCCCAGTTAACCATTGGTTTTTGCAGATTGCTCTAGCTTGGTCACTCAGTCATTGCTCCATTATTTCAAACAGACATCTCTCAGACAACTCTCGGAACATCTGTTTGGGATTCCATTTTCATCAACTGGGTTGCTCCTGTAATAGCACTATCACAACAGAATTTACCCTTTTATCCCACACCCACCTTATTATTATTATTATTATCATCATTTTATTTGTAGGGTGGCAAACTGCCAGACAAAATGCATAGTGGCATTTCTTCTGGCTCTATGTTCTGAGTTCAAATTCCTTCAAGGTTGATTTTGCCTTTCATCCTTTTGTGGTTGATAAAATAAAAACCAGTCAAATACCGGGATGAAACTTGTGGAAGACGGAGATCCCGGAAGACATGGGATAAAGTACTGATGGTTGATCTCAAGACATTGAGCCTTATAAAGGAGATGACTAAGGGCCAAGATATCTGGCACATTGCTGAACTCAAGAAGACCTGTCCGCCACAGCAGAATTGATACTGATGCTGGTGCCATGTTAAAAGCGTTCAGTACACTCTATGGAATGGTTGGCATTAAGAAGGGCATCCAGCCATAGAAACCATGCCAGAACAGTCAATGGAGCCTGGTGTGGCCCCTGGCCTTATCAGCTCCCGCCAAACTGTCCAACCCATGCCAACATGGAAAACAGATGTATGATGATGATGATGATGGTGTTGAAACCAGACTTAATTCAGTTGGCTGAGTTACAGATTTTGACATAGTGGGATGTGACACATCATTTTGTACAAGTATATACACACACACACCAGCATGAAATGTGGATGTAAAACGATATTACTCCCACCGCCCCCCCCCCCAATGAACTTTCACAGTTTTCATCAACCAAATTCCATTCCCAAGACCTGAGGTTACAAAAAACCACATCTGCTCAAGAAACCACACAATGGGAGTGAACACACCACCAATAATTATTCTTATATAATTTCAAGATAACTATTGGAAATTCATTCACTCCCACCTACCACCACAAGATAAATACATGCAACACACACACACACAGACACCATACACACAGACAAGACAAAATATAAGATGAAAAATGTCTTTCCCCAAACCAATTTTAAAATCTAATTCAAGAAATCATAGAGTGAATAAAAAGTTAAAAACAAAAGACAAGAAAAAAAAAAAACAATACAATTATTATTATTATTGTTATTTGATCAGAATTTTAACAAATCTTTTTCATGATTTAAACAAAAAACTAACATGGTGTCATGTATTTAAATATTAACTCTGAGGAGAAAGAAATCATGATTTTACCAAGGATTCATGACTAGTCTGTTGTTGAATATATATACAGCAAATGTGTGAGTGTGTGTGTGTTTCCCTTCTATATATTTTATCATAGTTACAGTTTAATGGGTGGGGGTGGGGGTCACCATAAACTTTCAACTTATTTTTTTTTTTTCTGTAAATTCAAAACCTCAAGTTCTTTGCAAAAAGGAAATTTCAAAAGCTCTGACAGTAAACTCTGTCCATCATCTGTTACATCATCATCATCATCATCCTGATCCTTTTAAGGTCCATTTTTCATGCTGGCATGGGTTGGATGGTTTGACAGGAGTTGGTGAGCCAGAGGATTGCACCAAGCTCTGCTGTCTGCTTTGGCTTGGTTTCTACGGTTGGATGCCCTTCCTAACGCCAACCACTTTACAGAGTGTGCTGGGTGCTTTTTACGTGGCACTAGCAGCAGTACAGTCACCAAGTAACTTGCAAGACAAGTCCCCCCACCCACCACAGTTGGATGGGAGGGGGAGAAGTATTGAGGGACAGAAAAAGTGTCTTGCATTGGAAGAGAAACTTCCAATGGCTACTTCAGATGGAGAGAGAAGATGGTGAAAATGTGATGGGGAGGGGGCAGGAGCCATACACCCAAGTCACAGGGAGGGGTATATAGTAAAGTGCAAGGGGGGATTGGGGGGTGGGGGTAGATAGATAATTTAATGAGTAGGGACAAGTAGAGGGAGAGGGTATTAGGAGGATATGTTGAGGGGAAGAGATTCAACAGGGACATATTGTGTAGGTAGGTATGTGTGGGAGAATGGAGGTGAGTACAGTGGTGGTCAGTATGAGGGGAGGGAAGAGGGGGGAAGGTATCAAAGAGGAAGAAGGATTGGAGGAGGGGGGCATAGACATAAAGGACACCTTTATTTTTGGCTTTTACTTAGCTAAGTGGATTTTCTCAAGCACAACAAATCGCCAATTCTTTCAATCCCTTATCTTCTCTGTGAAGTTCAACATCTGAAGATCCTTCCTCACCACTTCATCCCACATCTTCTTGGGAATTCTTCTTCCACAGGTTCCCTCAATATTTAGAGATTGGCACCTCTTGATGCAGCTGTCATCTATATGCATCACATGACCATACCAGTGCAGTCTTCTCTCTTGCACACTACATCTAATGCGTCTTATACACAATTTTTCTCTTAAAACAGTTACACTTTGTTGTACATGCACACTGGCATTACCCATCCAGCAAAACATGCTGGCATCATTTCTGTCAAGCCTTTGCATGTCCTCAGCAGTCACAGCCCATGTTTCACTGCCATGTAGCATAGCTGTTCGTACTCAGGCACCATACAATCTGCCTTTCACTCTGAGGGAGAGGCTCTTTGTTTCCAACAAAGGTAATAGCTCTCTGAACTTTGCTCAGTCAGTTCTTATTCTAGCAACTACACTTTCAGAGTAACCTCCTCCACCACTAACTTTGTCACCTAGGTAACAAAAATTATCTACTACCTCTAAGTATCCTCCTGAACATTTGAGGAAGTCTATTTCCTGTACATTTTTAGTGTTTATTGTAGCTTCACACCTGCCCCACACAAAGACTACTGCAGAAAGTGAAAGAAGATTGCATGATGCTTGTGTATGAACTGTGATGCTGCAGGGCCTTGAATGCAGGGGACATGTACAGACAAGAAAGGTCACACTGCATAGGGAATATTGTACTCTTTGTCTATAAGGCTTCACAGAAACTCAGATAAACTCCACATTAAGGAGTGTGCAGGCTTGAGACAGACTTTAACACTTTATTACTGAGGTATAACTTAGAAACCAATGGGTTGTAAAAACACCTTGTCACAATTGAGTACTGAGATTCCTGTTCATTTATGCCAAGGTGAACTTAACCATTTGACAAAAAAGAGATTGATAGCATAATTACCAGGCAAAATACTAGGGTCAATATAATCAGCTAAAACTGCTGGCAAATTATATTTTATGCTCAGCACTGTTAATGATATTTGTCTAATCAATAAATAATATTGATGAAAGAGAGAGACAGAGAGAGAAAGGAGCAATAGGCTAGAAGTACAAACTATCATTGTTGTTGTTTCAGGTTAAATATATAAAAGCTGTGTTATTGATTTAGGTTAGACCCCAGTGGGACACCAATAAAGTTTCCACACCTGAACTAGATTAACTGCTCACAACTCCACCGATTCTTTCATTTCATAAACACTGACTGGTTTAATAACAGGTGCACACTAAAAATAGTTACAGGTGAAACAGAAAAGTTATTGAATTTAGTTTTCTAATCATCATCAATCAAAATACCTTCTCCATTGTTTACATAATTAAGAAAAAAACTACTGGCCCCATTTCTGTACTCTTTGTTCTATTTTCAAAAGAAACCCGTCATGTGTGTGTGTATGTGTTAGCATCTCCTTGCCTCGGCTGTGTGATAGTTGTATACAAATATTCCATCACACAAATGGTGTCCATTTCCAATTAATATTGAAAACATGTCTAGTCATGAAGAAATATTACCTTGCTTGGAAGCAGGTGAGGGTTGGCAACAAGAAAGGCATCCAGCTGCAGAAAAATCTACTTCAAGTGAATTCAGTCTCACCCATGCAGCTTAAAAATAAGCTGAATGTATATTTGAAAGTCGTGTCTGGCCAAGAAATTGAACCCTTAGTTTGCTTCTCTATAGATAAGTGCCATGAGTAGGTAGATATCATTGCTGAAAGTATTGCACTGTCTGCAATATTGGCATGTCATTTATTATAAGGGACTAGCTACTTCCAGAATATGAAGAGAATGTCTTCAAAATGAGTTCCAATCCACTTATTAGTCTCTCAAAGATAACCAACTTCTAGCATAGCTATTCTCTCTTAACATACAACAAGGCTGCTTACACAAATACTAACAACTTTCATGTTTAAAGAAATTAGCCTTTAACACATACACACACACAAATAAATAAAAACAAATTGCATTCCAGAGAAATTAAATACACAATCCATTTTGAGAAAAAAACAGATTTGAAATATTGAATGTTTGTTTCCCAAACCATTCTTTGCCATTGTAGTATTGTTTTGAAGGTGACTCTGAGAAGCACCAAAACATTTAATGGTTTATCTCTGGCAAATAAACAACATTCAACAACTGAGAAGTTTTTAGAAAATATATTTCAAAATATTAAAATGAAGCAATTATAGAATCTTCATTAAGTATTTGGTTGTCTTAATTGAAAAAATATACAAAATTAGCAAAATAGAAATTGAAAAAAATGCCAACAAAAATGAACAATGGCCACGACTTTTCACTGGAATCAGTAAAATGGTAATATCTGACAAGTTGGTGCTTGGTAAGATTATTTGAAAAGCTTCTAAGAATTTTTTTTTTCTCAAACTGAAATTCAATTTCTATTTTCAACATGTGGTATTAATTATTATTTATTAAACACATTTAAATTAAAATTGTCACAATATAAATGCAGTTGATCCCTTAGAATCAATAAAATAAAAGAAAAAAAATAGAGTGATAAGGGGGAGGGGGAGTTGCAAAGCAGCAGAGGACAGGAGGGGTGGGAAGATAAATTATGCTATTAGATACCCCCCCCCCCGTTAAGGGATTTTTTGCCTCTTTTTGTCTTGAAAGGTACTTGGTGACAGCCATGTAAAAAGCACCTAGTACAGTCTGTAAAATAGTTGCTGTTAGGAAGGACATCCAGCTGTAGAAACCATGCCAAAACAGACATTAGAACCTGGTGTGGGCCCTGGCCTTGCCAGCTCCTGTCAAACCGTCCAACCCATGCCAGCATGGAAAGCAAATAACAATGATGATGATGGTGATGATGTGTTTTATTATAATTTATTAGAAGAGTTTCATTTCTGTCTAGAAACTGCAGTTTAAAGAAGTCTTTGATTCACTTTTGAATAAATGCTGCTGTGCAGACCATTTTGTATTTTTTTTCTACTGTGGTGGAGTTCGTAAAAAATATATAATGGGAACCGTAAATATGGTGACTTAACTTTGTACTACAATAAGCCAAAATAGTGAAGCTCTGCTATGGTTAAGTATGGTGCGGCTGAATACTTCCTATTTACATTTTACTGCAATAGTCATGTAAAATTTGAGAGGTATTTTCCGCCAGACCCTGTAATATTACCTGTAAAATATGGGGACATAACTTTCTACTACAATAGAGTGAGATAGTGTAGCTGTGACACTGTTAATGTTAAATAAATGAAAGGCAAGTATGATAAGATTGATGATATAGTAGGGTAATATGAATGGATGTGAAATGGATTTTTACACACATATGTAATGTTAAAGATGCTATGTTTTATGATAGAAGTTATTGATTCATTGACTGATATACATTCAGAAATACTATTGATTTAAAAATCAATCTGCAGAAAATTAAAAGTTAGAAAAATGTTATAATAAAAAAATATATAATAAATTTTGTATATATAAAAAAAAACAATAAGTTATATAACGTATTGTAATTTACCTTTTAAATTTTATTCATTTTCTTGAAAATCAGTAAAACCAAAATTAAAAATAAAACAAAAATTTTGCTGGAGTTTATTTTGATAAATTTCCAAATGTGAAACAATGTATTTTTTTAAAATTTCTAATTGCAAAGCACTCCACTGCTTTCCAAAGGTCATCAAAATAGAGTTTAGTACTGAACAGAAACTATGGCCAAGTTTTAAGGCCTCAATTAATTGATGGCTTCCTCATTATCACTTTATGTTTGCACCAGTTAATTAAGTGAGGGATAGTTGAATCAATGGATCACAATAATTAGCCATGTCAGGCTGGGAGTTAAAAAACAATTTTAATGGCGTTTACAAGTCATTGATTAAAACAGATCTAGACAAGTTAAATTCATGCAGGAAAAAATCCTATTTGTGTTTACAAATAAGAACTACATTTATAAATCCTATCCTACTATTTACAAATCCTTTCCTACGACTTATAAATCCTATCTGACTATTTATCAATCTTTATAAATCCTATTCAAGCCTCAACAACTGGTGACTCTATACAAAGTTCAGGTGAGACCCACAATGGATTTCTGCTTTCACATCTGGGAGGCTAGTGAAGCTATTAGATGCATATACGACCTATACAGCATCTGTCATGAAGTCATTCACTAACACTGTCATGAAGTCATTCACTAATACAGCAATCTCTGACCCACACATGGTCTATGTCCGCTCTCTGCCTTTTCTACCACAACAACTGTGGCCTCTGACCATCAGAACTGGTTGATTTCATGCCACCTACACTCCCATAGTGTGTCCATTCATCCCACATTAACCACCACACCCAGTCCTTCTTCCTCACAGTGTTTTCTTTTTGGAATTTCCTCCCTACTCATGTTTTTGCTGCAGTTGGTGACATGCAACTATTGAAAGTGAAACAGCAACTATATTGATGTTATTGATCTTGGACAACCTGCAAAACCCCTTCTGTCTCACAAAATTATGAAATAAAGAAACTATATTGAGGAGTCAGTGAGCAGGAAAAAATCCTATGGAGTTAAAGTAGAGGGTTGTTTATAACTGTGTCCATAATCTACAACTTGCTGTAAGACCGTGGTTGGCAAGGTCAGAAAAATTGACCAGTAAGGACAGCTTGTCAGTGTGTTTTCATAAGATGGCATAAATGTTCAGAGTAAGATTCTAAGTTTATAGAGAAAATATAAACTTTAAAAGATATATATTATGATCAGGTTATTTATGATAATAATGCCAATATAAGTATATCTATATATGAAACCGAAACTCTGCCAGCCATTCCTCTCACCACCTATTACACTGTTTCTAAATAACTCCCACCATCCTTTCACCAATCACCTTGCTCAAGGATTGAAATACAAAGTACAAGAGAATTATTTCCAACTGTATTACTGCCCGGCACAAGGCAACATCACACTATATTAGTTGGTTTTAGTGTCCAACAAGGGAAATGGTCACAAGACCTATTAGAAATAGCAGTCAAATTTACCTCAAATCACATCCTACTATCTTAAATGATGTAAAAATACACTGGATAGTTTACTCTTATAAAAACAAAAAGACAACACACACATTACATAATGTTGTGCATTCAAATTCACTGGGATTGATAAGCAACAGCTGAGCAATGGGAGCGATGTAATTGACTAGCTTCCTCCTCCAAAATTTCAGGCCTTATGCTTCGAGTAGAAATAATATATATATATATATATAGTAGGCGCAGGCGTGGCTTGTAGGCGCAGGCATGGCTGTGCGGTAAGAAGCTTGCTTCCCAACCCCATGGTTCCGGGTTCAGTCCCACTGCGTGGCACCTTGGGCAAGT
>JAOPUL010000001.1:148591635-148604459 GCA_027564515.1 Octopus rubescens | reverse complement strand
ACACTTGCCCAAGGTGCCACGCAGTGGGACTGAACACGGAACCATGGGGTTGGGAAGCAAGCTTCTTACCACACAGCTACGCAATTACTAAATGTAAAATGTAATATAATGCATTAAAATTTAGTTTCACAGATAGTATTTAGAAAACAATCAGATCAGATTTAAAGGCTTCATGAAGGAGAATCTGCTACAAACAATTCTGTTTCTAAGAATAAGATGTAAGTAAATTTTTGGGGATAAGGGGTGACTTTATTGGATAATGAAACATTTCATAAATTGTAGAAAGAAAGAAAGAAAAAAAAGAAGAAAAAGAAGAAATGTAGAGAGGTGGGGGCAAGGCAGCAGGGGCAGCACATTCCCAGGACAGGGTGGTATTCAGCAGCACCCCGCGGTGGCACTGCCACGGAGAATGGCCAACAACTCTCGCTGCAGTAGCCACTCCATCTCGCAGGGCTCATTTCTCTGGTGGGACGCAGCAATCCCTATTTTGCGGAGGAAGTCTGTGGTACGAGGACCAAGGACACCAGGCGTCTCGACGGCTACCGGCATGAACTGACAGCGGCCAGCCAATGTTGCAGGCTGCAACACTGGGGTTTGCGGCAGAAGCCATGAGGTTGGTGCTAGAGAACGTGTCGCAGCATGTTGCATCCCAGATTAGGGATCTGCCTCCCTCAAATGGGAAGGTTATCCCGTCGGGGAGCTTACCGTCCCTGCGGTCAAGACCTGCAGGTTCATGTTGGGACAGGAAGTTGGCTGCGTTGAGGCTCCTTCTGACTATGTCATTCAGGGTGGTGTGTCAGGGGAATCAGCACATGCAGAGACCGAGATGCTGGGCCACCCCAATGCGGGTGCACTCATCATCTAGAAGGGTACCGGTAGATGAGGAGGGCACCACATTGAGCCATGCACCACTACTGGGTTGTGTGAATGAAGGCAGGTGAGGCGGTGCTGATTAAGTGATGCCTCTAACCACTCAAGGATGGACTTAAATAAATTTTGCATTTTGATTTAATCCTTTTTCTACAGATACTCTGTTTCTTTAATAAATTCAAGGGATAAACTTTTCAATTCTTTACAATATAATACAATTTACATTCAGTCAGAATTGGGGGTTGTGTCAGTACATTTTTACCAACTCTGACTCTAGTAATTCAGTAACTGATTCTGACATTCAACCCTGCCTGCCTCTACCCAGACTAGATTGATATGGCTAATGTTCCCCTTGAATAACAACATTAGTTGACTCTAATATGGTTGAGTAATCACAGATATAAACATGGAAAGAAAATTATAAAAGCAAATATAATGATTTCAGAACAATTTTTATCTAAACCTATTTCTTATATATAAAAAAAAAAATAACACTCTTACTCTTTATCTGTTTCAGCCATTAGATTGTGGCCATATTGGGGCATATAAATGTCTTAAATCAATCAAACTGACCCTAGTACTTATTTTTTCTTTAAGTCTGGTACTTATTCTATCAGTCTCTTTTTGTTGAACTGCTAACATACACAGCTCATTGGAAAAGGTTAAAAAAGGGGGAAGAGAAAAAACATGTAAGTCAAATAAAGAAAGACAACAAAGTGAGCATTAAAAGACCATAAAGAAGAAAAGGTGCCTAAGTATGTCAGGAGTAGTGTAGGTAAATTTCAAGTGGGGTGGAACTTTTGAAGGATGCAGTATCCTGACAGCTAATAACTGACATGGGTAGTTTATTCCATGCTTCAACAATTCTGAATAAGAAAAACATGTTTCTGGAAGTCAAGGGTGCTGCACTGTAGGTTGATTTTATGAGCATGTCCACAAGTGGTAGAGATTTTGAATTGAAAAAGGTAGTTAAAGTTGTTGTTGGAAAGATGGTGGATAATCTTGTGGGCTTCTACCAACCCAGCTGCTAAATCTCAACATTTTACAGTGTCAATGCCCAGAGAAGCAATACATTAAAGGGTATTTGTCAGGTTATATGTCTTTGGACAGTTTCCAGCAGATTGATATTCTGGATATGACAGGGATTCCAGATTGGAGATGCAAACTGTAAGTGTGGATGTACCTTAGCCATATATAGCTGGTGAATGGCTGACAAAGGCCTTGCTGAGTGATGCTAAGACACCTTCTGCCTTTTTGAGTTTAGAATGTGGTTTGTCCAAGGGAGATCATTATTGACAATAATGCCTAAATCATGTTCACCAGCAGACTTCTTAAGGTTGGTGTTGTGGAGACAGTAGGTAAATTCCAGGTTTTTTTCTTCCAAAATGTATAGTGTGCACTTGTCTACAGCCAGTTAGCAATCCATTGCTGCATTGTGTTCAGGTCAGATTGCAGGAAAAATCTATAGCATATAGGAGCCATTCTTTTTATTTCAAGATACAGCTTAATGTCTGTGTATTTTAATACAGTAACATGCTTCAAGCTGGTATCTATTTAATTAATGTATGCAACAAATAACAGGGGACCAAGAACAGATCCCTGCAGGATACCAGATATCATTGCATAAAATGCAGAATGTAGTCCTAATACTGTAACCTTCTTTCAACTGAAAATGAAAGCCTTCAACCAGTAATAAAGATTAGCTTTCATACCCATTGCAGAGAGCTTTGCCATAAGCAGCTTGTGTGGCACAGAGTTAAAGGCTTAAGGTGAAGTCGAAATAGATATTGTCCACCTATAAACCACCATCTGTGATTTGGGTGATGACTTCAAGAAATTTGAACTTCTGGATAACCTTATCTTTAACTCCAGCTGCTGTCACTAACAGCAGCTGGAATTAAAGATAAATCCAAACTGTAAGGGGCGATAAGGTTATCCAGAAGTTCCAGAGTGTCTCTCTGACACAAAACTCCAATTTGGTGATACAGCTTGTGAGAGTAACTGGACAGTAGTAATTGACAGGTGATGTGTGGTCATCCTTTTTGAACAAAGGAATAACACAGGCAATTTTCAACTATTCTGGAGTAACGCGGTTATTAAAACAGAACTGGAAAAGTAGTGAAAGCTGGTGCAGTAGAAAGAGCTCATCATGTTTGAGAAACAGATAATTAATACCATCAAAACCAGGGAAGGTATAGCTGCACATAAGCTTGAGGTGGTGTTGCAGCATTGCAGGAGTAAATTCAATAAATGTTATGCAATTTGGTGTTAGTAGCAATGAAGATGGTACATCTGGATTTTCAATAGTAAAACTGCCAGCATAACATCTGGGAATAAGTTCCGTTCACTCTTTGGTATCATTAGTACTATGAAATGTGTAGGATTGCAAAGAGGGGCTAACTGGAGAGTGAGGCCTTTGTTTTGAATGCACATATTTCCAGACCATTTTATTATTTGGGTTGGTTTCTATGCATTGTTCAATTTAAGCACTATCATTTTAGCCTCCTGCTTGGTATGAATAGACACTGTTGCAGCTTCTATTATCCTCTGTTCTGTATAATCTGGATTTATGCTGAGCATCCTGTCGTTTCTTGACAGAGCCTATTACACATTTGGAGTTTCAAACATATTTCTGTGGTACTGATATGCTTTGCATGTGGGCCAGATTGAATTAAAGACATGCTGAACGATGGTATTAACGTGATGATGACAATGATATGGAGGAGGAGCATACTGATGATCCTCATCAATACATATGAATTCCAAGTTGTGAAATTCAACATAATATACATAGTAGTAGTCTTCAGATAAAACACTCCTTATGAGAAACTCAGAGAAGTACACAACATCAAATTTAACACACACACACACATGACTGGCTTCTTTCAGTTTCTGTCTATCAAATCCACTCACAGGGCTTTGGTCAGCCCAGGGTTATAGTTGAAGGCATTTGCTCAAGGTACCATGCAGTAGGACTGAACTCAGAACAATGTGATTGGGAAGCAAACTTCTTATCACACCTGTGTATATATATCTTCATCTTTAACATCCGTTTTCCATGCTGGCATGGGTTGGATGATTTGACCGGAGCTGGCAACCTATAGGGCTGTACCAGATTCCAGTCTGATTTGGCTTGGTTTCTACGGCTGGATGCCCTTCCTGATGCCAACCACTTTACAGTGCATGCTGGGTACTTCAATGTGCCACCGGCACAGGACTCTCGGTATGAGTGCTTTTTACATGGCACCATCACAAGTGCTTTTTATGTGGCACAGGCACATACTGTGGCACATTGCCTTCAGATTTAATCCACATAGAATTATAATATGTCCAGACACTATGAATAGACAATTAAAAAAACACATCTAATTAAAAATTCAAACATTCATAAACAAAAATGAACAGTGACCATCACTTTCAGCACAAACATCAACATAAACAAAACAATTTCCACAAGTTTCTACATGGTTGCTTCACTTGCTAGAAATAGCAGCAAAATCCCTCTCAAATCACAAATTACTGTCTTAAAAGAGGAGATACTTGATAATGTGGTCTAATGAGTTCCCTGCACCTAGAAAGAAGAGGTGTGGGGTGGTAATCCTTGTTGGAATGCTTTTGATCATAGACATACTCAACCCAGGTCAACCTGGGGCTAAACAACAACATCAATTCTTTTCCTCAACCAGTAAGTCCAGGTGATTAAAATCTATTTTTACATCAGAATTAAATAAGTTATCTGTCGTTGGATGAAAACAGAAAAGAAACAAAATAAATATTAAAAAACAAAACAAAACGCAATAAAAAATATAAATGTAAATAAAAATGATTCACAACGAACAGTATTTGGAAACAGGAAGGATTTCTCTTTTCTTTTCATTGCAAACATGACTCAGACTGGATATTTTAAATATTTCTTACAAAAACATCTACCTGTTAATATTTCAGTGTGCAGGGTAGGGCAGGAGATTTGACTAAGACAACAGACAACCAGACTGAATGTTCCATAGTGTCAGGTTCAGTTTCTCACTGCTACAGTTCAAAATTCCCACTAGGTTAACCTCTGTCTTTTGATCTTTTCAGAGCCAATGAAATGAGTATTAATAGTCTTATTGATACACAGGAGTTGCGGTGTGGTAAGAAGTTTGCTTCCCAACCATATGGTTTCAGGTTTGGTAACCACTGCATAGCACCTTGAGTAAGTGCCTGCTACTATAGCTCTGGGCCAACTAATACCTTGTAACTGAATTTGGTAGATGGAAACTGTGTGGAAGCCTGTCTTGTGTATGTATATATATATATATCATCATTTAGCATCCTTTTTCCATGCTGGCATGGGTTAGAGATTTGACTAGAGACTGGCAAACCAGGGAGCTGCGCCAGACTCCAGTTCATTTTGGCTTGATTTCTATGGCTGGATGCCCTTCCTAACACCAACCACTCCAGAGAGTGTACTGGGTGTTTTTAACGTGTCACTGGCATGGAAGTTTTTAACGTGTCACCAGCACGGGAGTTTTTAACATGTCACATGTCACCAGCACTGCATCATCATCATCCTTTAACGTCCGTTTTACATGCTGGCATGGGTTGGACAGTTTGACCGGAGCTGGCAAGCCTGGGTGGGTTGCACCCGTTCTAGTCTGATTTAATCTATTTTTGGTAAACTGAATGTTTCAGATCCTGGTCTTCTTTGAGGTATATTAGTCCAGTTGCTTTGGGGTTGTATAGGAGGTCATCAGGAAGAGAGTGTTTCCTAAAGAGCTCACTGCTGACCTGTAGGATATTGTTCTCTTTGCCTTACAACCCTAGGTGTATGTATTTTTATTTTTCTGCTGTTGTTTAAGAAGTACTGTCTGAGAGAGACTACATGACATTTTAAGGCTGTCTGCACTGATCTCAAGCTTCTACCTCCTTCATCTCTTCTTATGTAGAGCCTGTCGACATCACTATTTCTGTGGAAGTTTCCAGATGATATGTTATTTTGCAGGTTTCAATATTTATGAAGTGGATCTCCACTACAGACCCGTGTGCCTGAAGTTGCAGGTTAGAGATTGAGCTTCACAGAAATTGGTCTTTATTCTTCTTCATAGACCTCCATAGTCTGCAAGACTACTGTTGATGCTACATGTGTGTGTGTGTGTTTGTGTGTGTGTGTGTGTGTGTGTTTGTGTGTAATCTCTTGTATTTATGAGATTAGATTTTTTGATATATCTTTTCCAATTAATGATGGTAGGGGTGATCTGAGGGAAATTTAGCTGCTATGTCTAGCAGGTCATGCATCTGTGCTGGAATCTTCTCCTGTTAACACCATCTTGGGTGTTGTCATGTAATCTCAAATCAATCATCATTATCATCATCTACTTTCCATGCTTACATGGGTTGGATAATACAACAGGATCCAACAGGTTGGAGGATCACATCCTGCGTCACAGTTTTGGCTTATTTTTTTATGGGAAGATGCCCTTCCTAACACCAACCAATTTACAGAGTGTATTGTGCTTTTTTTTTTCGTAGCACCAGCCTTTGACAAGCCTAAAGAGTCCTTTCAATACTGCATGGTCTCTGCTTGATTCACCAATCACTTCATCAGAGTCTGCTGGGTGTTTTGTGCATGGCTCCAGCATTAGTGAGGTGGCCATGTCACTCACAGGGTGAAAGATCCTTCACCATGGAAAGAGAGGATAGGAGAGAGAGTGATGAGTTTAGGTGGGGGGTGTTGTGGGGAAATACATTATGATGAGAGGAACAACTTTATTGTTGTGAGAGAATGGTAGAGAAGATATAGAGGTGCAGGAGGAGGGGTTCTTAAAGCAACATGTCCAAGATGGTGAATAGAAGTGTTTAATGCAGTTTCTCCCCTCGTTACTCTGACATGTTTCAGTCTCCATTGCAGCTGTCCATCATGTCTTATAGTCTTTACAATGTTCACAGAGCATTGAGCAGCAGTCATGATGTTGGCATTTTGATACCCAGTAAGAATCAAGACAGAAGTAACTCTTTTCCAATATTCAGATGGCTTCCAGTTCTCCATTATTAACTGCAACTTTAATCTTTATGCTTTATGCACCAATGCATCAAGCTGTTCCTGAATAAAGGAGATATAAAATTGTCAAATTGAGCTTGAACACCCTGTGTATTGCCTGGTATGTCATTTATTTAAGGGTGTGCTTTGTGAGGATTTCAGCTGCTATTTTCTGCAGATTGAGCAACTGACTTGTGTGTTTACTAAAGACTGACATATTTGATGGTAAAACTGTTTGGTGTCAAGACAATGACATCTGTTCTATTATTGATGGAAATGTAGAGATTTCAGATAAAAAAGAAAGTATAAAATTGTATAAACACAACAAATCTATTGTTTTCACATTTTACTTTGCAATCAATTTTTTTCTCTCTTCATTATTTAACATTCTTCATTTGGTGCACTCTAGTAAAATATTCTTATTTTACTGACGGTAAGATGTATATTACTATAAATTTGGACACCATTTACAGATTGTCAAAGTAGCTCAACTGAGAGACTATTAGGGCTGAAGATCTAAATGGCTCTAGTTCAGTCCCAGGTTTTGGCAGGTTGATGAGGTTCTATTTTGTTTTTGAAATTATTCCTAATTGAAATTTCTGAAGTTTAACTTAGGGAGGATGTGCTTGGAGACATTTCAGTCACACACATGCATTATATATAATAATGCATAATCATAATTATATAATTATAATCAGATATTCCCTCACTCCCTTAGATAGAAAACTATTGGGACAATCCAATCAACATAACACTCAATGTACATACATGTGTGTATATATACACACATACACTCATACAAACATATACATACACACACATGCATATATATTATACACACTCATACACATATTAAAGCTATATTGGAACTAAACATTCATACATACATACATACATAGGGAAATTTCTGTTGAAAATACTGCTCAGGCAACTGCAAAAACTATCGGAGCAAAATCTCTGTGAATGCCAGTATGGATGGGTCTAAGACCACCAGTGGCTTGGATTTTACCGTGTAGCAAATTTAGTAAAAAAACAGTCAAACAATGAATTGGTAGAGACTCAGCATTTGAAACACTTCATTCAGATTTCCAGTTTAGAACCACAGTAATAGAATGCATAATCAACTGATTGAGAGAATGGATCACCTGCGGAAATATTCACCAATCAATCAGCAATGGTTGGCATGTATCAGTCAATGGAATTTTACTAAATCTTTTTCTGAACACCTCTCCATCAGCAAAAATTCTATTGTTACTCTTCAATTTAATTTCAATAAATAACCTCAATTTTACACACACAAATTTTACATTTGCATTCCATACTGTCATGAGTTAGGTGCATTTGATCCTTATTGGACCACTGTTTAATTGCATTGAAACAATATTACAGTTCATTGAATTAGTTTTACACCATTGGATTACTGTTTCCCTTCACTGGACTACTGCCTCACTTCATTGAACCACTGCCCCACTTCATTGGACCACCATCTCACTTCACTGAGCCATTGTCTCACTACTGGGGTGTACTGTCTCACTTCATTGGACTACTGTTTCACTTCACTGGACTATTGTCTTCCTTCACTGGACTATTGTCTCCTTTCACTGGAACACTTTCTCCCTTCACTGGAACACTTTCTCACTTCATGGGAGTACTATCTCCTTTCACTGGACTACTGTCTCCCTTTATTGGATTGCTGTCTCCCTTCACTGAACTGCTGTCTCCCTTCACTGGACTGCTGTCTCCCTTTACTGGACTACTGTCTCATTTCACTGGACTACTATCTCACTTCACTGGACTACTGTCTCCCTTCACTGGACTACTGTCTCCCTTCACTGGATTATTGTCTCCAATGGATTACTGTCTCTCTTCACTGAGCCACTGTTTCACTTCACTGGACTACTATCTCCCTTCACTGGACCGCTGTCTCACTTTCTGGGAATACTGTCTCATTTCATTGGACCACTCTCTCACTTGATGGGTGTACTGTCTCAATTCATGAAAATACTGTCTCACTGCAGAGAAATACTGTCTCATTTCATTGAACCAGTCTTGCTTCATTAGGTCACTGCCTCACTTTATTGGACCATTGTCTCATCATTGAACCACTGTTTCAATTCATGGGAGTACTGTCTCACTTCATGGGAGTATTGCCTCACTTCATAGGACCACTGTCTTCCTTCATTGGACCACTGTCTCACTTCATTGGACTACTGTCTCCCTTCATTGGACCACTGTCTCACTTCCTGAGGATACTGTCTCTCTTCATTGGACCAATCTCACTTCCTGAGAGTACTGTCTCCCTTCATTGGACTACTGTTTGCTTCCCAACCATGTGGTTTGGGGTTTAGTCCCAATGTGCAGCAACTTGGACTGACCAAAGCCTTGAGAGTGGATTTGGTTGATGGAAACTGAAAGAAGGCTAGTGTGTGTGTATGTGTGTGTGTGTGTGTGTGTATATGAGATGTGCTTCTTGTGTGGGTTTTAGTTTCCATCCACTATAAAAGGCATTTTCTAAGGTGCTGCACAGTGGCACTGAACTCAAAATCTCATAATGCAATGTGAGCTTCCCAAACACTCAGCCATGCTTGCATCCAAGATATATAAACCCACAGTCCTTTTATGGTGATGTTAGTTCTTTTGGTGATATAAATTTATTAAAGTTTATTTCAATTTTACAATTTCAATACAGCTTGCATTGTGGGACATAGCTATAACCTGTTGCAAACTTGTGATTCAGCAAGACATCTGGTTCTGTCCCTCTATCATTCATCACCTGGCACAAAGCCACCTTACTCAATTCCACTCCCCCTCTCAGATGAATGATTTTTGTCTTGCAAATTACTTAGTGACCTTCCCAGTCTTGGTGCCACATAAGAACCACCCAATACACTCTGTAAAGTGGTTGGTGTTAGGAAGGGCATCTAGCTGTAGAAACCATGCTAAAACAGACAATAGAGCTTGGTGTAGTCCTCAGGCTTGCCAGCTTTTGTCAAAACTTCCAACCCATGCCAGCATGGAAGATGAACGTTAAATGATGATGATAGTGATAATGATGACAGCAACTATACACCTCAACTGACTACAATTGCCTCAGTGTATGGAGAAGATATATATTTTATACAGCAACTGCATACCTCACTACTTTAAATTTATCTTTCTCAATTTCTAATGGCAAGTTTGTTGCAAACTAGTGATTCAGAACCATGGCAAGTTTGTTGTTTATTCCAGACCAGTCATAACAAAGTGAGCTGATTAACCTCAGTATTGATTTACTTTGATTCACTCAACTTTATCGGGATCCAGACATTGGAAGACTGAAGGGATTGTGTAATAGGATGCTCAAAATGTTTGAAGTTTTGGTCATGGCACTTGTATTGCACTGTACTTGGGGCTAATACTGTACACTATTAAATGGTACAGACCACTTATCTGTGAAGAGGTACCACATCCTCATAAGAACAACTCCTTACTTTAAACAGTATCTGTGTTTCATTCTCCTTCAATGCTATTTCTCCATTTATCCTTTAGATATAGCTGAAAGTGGAATGGTCTTTGCCAAACTGACTTCCTCCCCATATATTACACGAAGAGAAACTCTTTGAAGTTATCTCTGAGTATTTAATTTATTTGGGATCTGACCATCACTACCAGCACCAGAAATAGAATAAAAACATTAATTAGACAAATATAAGTGAAATTGGAATCTTATTGAAATTGGTTTATTTGTTAATTGTAATTAAATGAAAACAGTTATACTGCTGTTGTTGCTTTCTGTTTCCCGTCAAACATCAATATCCTTCTTTTAATTGCTCTCACAAACCAATTACTTCAACATTTCTTCATGTTCATGAATTAAAAAAGTTTTTCTTCCCTACATCCATTCCGCTGTTTCCATGATTTACATTTTCTTCTCATAATTTGGCATTTTTTATTTTATTGATTTTTGTTTTTTTAGTGTTACACAAATGTCATTGGCTGCAATAATTAATTTAAAATGTTCATTCTCGTTTTAGGGAGCCATACTAATTAGAGTAACCTCTAAAATATAGTTTAATTGTGAAAGTAGAAATTTCAGAGGTCATCAAAAACTTTTTTTCTTTTTGTAATATCGTGTTCATCTTTTGGTCTGATTCCTAATTCTTTAAATATGATTTCACGTGTTTTTCATGCTTGTTGGTTGGTTCTGTAAATTCCAAGAGATACAGACAAAGGCATGGCTGTGTGGCAAAGATGTTAGCTTCCTAACAATATTTTGGATTTCAGGTTCAGTCCCATTGCTTGGCACCATGGGTAAGTGTCTTCTACTATAGCCCTGGGCTGACCAATGATTTGTAAGTGGATTTGGTTGATGGAAATAGGAAGAGTAGATGTCTGACAGTACCAAGGAAAAGTAGGGAGAACAGTAATAATAATACAGTAGATAGGGGAAGGTGAAGAGAGAGAGAGAAAGAGAGATGACATGTGTGGGGTGGGAGGCAAGTATAGTGCATGAGGAAAGGAGATAATTTGGTGGCTCATTGGAGGGGTGTGTGATCAATGTAAAATGTGGGTGGAGAGAACTACATTAATGGATGAAGGATAGATAACAAGTGAAAAAAAGAAGAGCTACAGGTGGTGGGGGTGTCTTGAGGAGAAAATTAGACAAATGACCCAGTTATACACACACACAAACACACACAACACTTCCAGAACTCAATTTTGGAATGGCGTTGCTTTACACCAAAACACGAATATTTGAGATTTTAGTAAAAAAGAACTTTATGGACAAAATTTCTTCTTTTAAGTAAGTCCAGGCAGAGAGAAATTCATAATTATGAAGCTAAAGTTGAAGAAGATAGTTGTGCAAGATGTTTTCCCTGTAACTTGAGGATACACCCTAACACATCTTCTTTGTGTTCTCTCTCCTCTTTTCCAGTTGGGATAGCCATGTATCTCCTCTACAGCAAGATACCTGTTTCTGTCCATCTCTATTCATACTCTAACCTCTCACCTGACACAAAGCCACCTCACTCGCTGCTACTTTCCCCTCAGTTGAGAGGGTCTTGCAAGTTACTTGATGACCTCACTGGTGCCACTGACATGAGAAAAGCACCCAGTATACACTATGTAAAGTGGTTGGTATTAGGAAGTGCATCAAGCCATAGAAACCATGCCAAAGCAGACAGTTGAGCTTAATGCAGTCCCCTGGCTTGCCAAGCTCCTGTCAAATCATCCAGCTCATGCCACATGGAAGGCAGACGTTAAATGATGATGATAAAATGATATTAATATAGTGTTTTATTAATATTAACAGCTAGCAATATTAAATAATTATAATAGCTATTTCTTAAAGGAGAAAAAAAAAGAGAGGTAAAAACAGGAAGAAAATGTTTAGCGCCAGAAAGTCATGGGTTTTCAATATAACAAACAAAAAAAGAGTGACTGGAAGTGTGAAAGCATACATACTTTGCTGCTTCCATCATGTGACTTGTTTAGAGGGTACAAGAGATTTGTTTCGACCAAAATATGAATGTACAAGATTAGTGAAAAAGAACTTTTTGCAGGAATTTCGTTCTTTAATATGTCCATGCTGATGAGGTGGAATAGATATTTGTATCGGTGTTGAGTGAACACCGATATATATTGCAACAGAAATACCCTGCAATATTTTAGTATTAAGAACTGAATAACTTTATATTTTGTGTTTGTTGACAACGTTAAAATGAGTACCAAGTAAAGTACTGAAGTCAGTGTGCTCCAGCATGGACCAAGTCCAGTGAGACAAGTACAATATCTAACTCTCAGTTATATTTTTAAAATTAAAAATAATATTTATGGACAAATATTATTTATAGGTGCAGGCTAGGCTGTGTGGTAATAAGCTTGCTTCCCAACCACATGGTTCTGGGTTCAGTCTCACTGCATGGCACCTTGGGCAAGTGTCTTCTACTATAGC
>JAOPUL010000001.1:148537219-148548677 GCA_027564515.1 Octopus rubescens | reverse complement strand
CGTTAGGAAGGGCATCCAGCTGTAGAAACCAAGCCAAAAATAGACTGGAGTCTGGTGCAGCTCCCCAGCTTGCAGTCTCCAGTCAAACCCATGCCAGCATGGAAAACAGACGTTAAATGATGATGAACTTTCATGACTTGACTTCAGAAAGTACACAGCAAACCCTAATTCATTGATCTGCTATAGTCTTTGTATACTCTTACATCATAATACTATCACATTCCCACCACCACATCACACACAGTACTACAAAATATATCTTTCTCAAGAATTACATTCTCTCTCTCCTAATTTGTATTTCTTTCTCTTATTAACTTTATTTCTGCAGATCTGACACTACCCAAAACTTATCCATCCTAATCTAGACAAAATAAGAAAAAAAATCATATTTTATTCATGCTGGGAAAGATGCCACTCATACAATTTCATTCTGTAAATTCAATTAAAAGTCATATCAACTTGTTCCAAGAATTGATTGGTTCCCTTACTCACAAAACAACCATTCAAGCCACAAACATTAGCAATATTATTCAATTACAATTAAAACAATTATTAAAAAAAAAATACAATTTGGCTTACAATAATAAGCAAAACAGTAAACTTGTGTAAATATTGATAAAAAATATAAACACTTGGCATAAATATTAGGAAAAAGTGTTTGGAATGATGGAGTATAGGTTTTGGATAAACTAGATTAGCTTTGATTCAACAGACATATTACAGTAGTATACTATAGTAGAAGACAGTTGTAAAAGATGCCACAAGTGGGACTGAACCCCAAACCATGTGGTTGCGAAGCAAACTTCTTAATCACACAGCAATGCATGCAAACACACACACACAGTTTTTGTTTTGTTTTTTATAACTTAGAGAATGCAAAACTTTGCTGTCCCTCATTAATTTCTCTTAATTTCTTCCTCAAAGAAGGAACGTGTCAGAAACATTGGATTTTCCACTCCTCACAAAGTTCACTGGACTCTTTTTATCGATTTTGCTACATAATATAAGCCTTGCCAGCACAGACCAACACTAGCCTCATTGCAGTCTGTTTGATCATATATCCCTACACATATATGTATGTGTGTGTGTATCAACATTCTCATCAATTTACATCTGCTTTTCATGTTGGTATGGGTTAAACAGATCATCAGAATCAATAGTGAGTCAATGCTACCAATTGGACTGGTGCTCAAAAATGTCATTTGACTTGGTTTCTATGGCTGGATGCTCTTCCTATCAACAACTACTTTACAGAGTGAATTTTCTTGTTGTACCAACACTAGAGAGCTCTGCAACACAAAACTAAAGGCATCTCACAACCCTATACTTTCTCCACTCATTTCCTAATCACTTTACAGTACATAGTGGGTTCAATCTTTCACAGTATCAGCACCAGGGAGGTTGTCAAGTTGTTGGTGATACAGAACTTCTACAGAACATCTCAGCCATACTCTATTTCTTGCTCACTAATCACTCTAGAGGATGTGCAGGTGGTACTTGTGGAGTGCTTTCCATCATGGCACCAGCATGCGAGGTGGGAAGGGGGGGGCAGATGTTTTGTAGACTGTATGTGTAGAGAGTAGTAATTTAAGATGTGTACTTTCACTGAGGTCATGTGACCAAGTAGGAGTGGAAGGATAGGGTAGGAGAGATAGAGCTATTGGGCTGGAGATGGCAGGAAAGTGATATGCAATAGCAGAGAGGGACAAAATCAGTAAATGAGGAATGACACCAGAAGTAGCCCAAAGGAGAGAGAGAGTGATGGTTAGTAGTTCAAATAAAGGGAAGTAGAGTGTATTGAGTATAGAAAAGTGGTTGGTGTGATGCAGTCTTTTATACATAGGTTTAGTGAAGGGAAATGATAAGTGATAAGAATGGTAGTAGGAAGGGAGTCATTTATCATTTGAGAGTATCAAAGGTGAAGAGATGAGAGATGGGGGTGAGTGGGAATGAGTGATAGGGAGCCAAATGAAATGAGTGGGGAGATAGATGAATGAGGGAAGGTGGGCACAGATAGAGTGATAAAGATGGACAGGATATAATAAATAGTGGAAGCAAAGAGATGAGTTTATGGTAGATAGAGGTGATCATTAACTGTTGTTTGTAACACAGGTGGTGGGGAGATAATAATTGGAGTGGTATGAGTGATAAGGGAAATGATTGGAGTGATAAAGAGATTTGGGGGGGGGGGTGATTATATTCAAGTTTGATTTTTGATTTTATTCTAAATATTTCCTTATTAGTCCTTTATTTTCAGTTTGAAACATTATTCTACTTAAATCTATTTCATCTTTAGAAGCTATCTCACTTCCATTTTCAAAATGAAATGATTATAGAATTACATGTTTTCACATTTTTTTCATTGGCTCACAAAGCACCATGGTAATTATACTGGCGATTTTATTTACTTTTTATTCCAGTCCAGATTTTACAATTATTCAACAGTTAAGCCTGATAGTTTTTGCACTTCATTGTACCTGTGTGTTGATTTGGGGGTTATATTTTTCTAGTACCAAAGCCTCCATAGATTCTGTTCTCACTTTTTTGTAGTGGTATTCTCTACAGAATTGTAGCATTGTCAACTATTGTTGTTCTATTGATTTTTGTTGTGTCATGTACTGTATTGTAGTATGTTGGGATGGTTCTTTGTTCTAAGTGCATGGTCAAACAATGGGAAAGTGTTGTATTTGTATGACCAGCATAGCAAATTGATTCATGAAGTTTACAACTTTCATGGTTGCAATGGAATTTACATATTACATTGGTTGTTTGAAGCTAGTTTGTCGTTTTTGTATTAATGATTAGAGGGTATTGCATTCTAGTGGTTTTGTAAAATATTATTCTAACAGTAGTGTGTGTGGTCAGATCTGACAAATGATGTGGTCTGTTTTATGAATCTGCAGCCATTCTGTAGCCAGGAACAACACACACACAGACAGACACATACACACTCTACCTCTGTAGACTCCAAAAATGTAAACATGCCCTTCCATAAACACAGGTAATAAATGTCCACGAAGATAGAAAATATCTAGAATCAAATCCTTTCTTTAGACAAAATTTTCATCAACCAAATAAAAGAAATCCTATAAATAAAAATAAACATTAGTTAAGAGGTCATCCAATAGATTAGTAGACCATACCAAAGACCACTACCCAGATACACAACTCAACAAAAATACCCATTTGACGCACATCATATAAAGAGGAAGCACGTGTACCCTGGTTACAGAATGGATGAACACAAAAATCATGTAAAACAGAACATATACCACAACAGACTACAAACCCAAAAGTGCTGTCTCTCCTTTCTCTGGCTAGTCTATTGGTCTTACAATGGCCTCTACTCAGAACTGGGTCTTTTTATGTTACATCTACTGAGGTATTCAGAGTAGAAGTGGCATACAAAGGGTACTCAGGTACTCTGACTTACATGTCTTTTCTCGTCCAACCCTGCAAGGCCTATATTAACTACAATGACCAGGCTTTCTGCCCCAGAACATAGGTCCTCTAGAATGGTCTTCCTGCTCATATCTTTTCTGCAGGTGTCAACTTTCAACAGTTTAAAATGAACCATTAACAACACTTATGTCACCAGACTTAGTGGACCTGCCAAAGCTAAGGGCACTGTCTCATCCTCCAACCCCAGCAAGCACACTGCTTTCACCAAGTTTCTCAAGTGAGACTCCATTGGTAGCTAACCTGGAAAAGCAGGTCATCAATAGATCTCCCTTTATGAAAGCTGTAGTGATGGTCATCAAGGAATAGAGACATCATTGTTAATGGTTGTCTATTATCTTTCAGATATTGGGAGTATGATAGGATAATTAGCAAGATCAGAGGGGTTACCCTTCTTGGGAATGGGAAAACCTGTAATGTTTCCAAATATCCGTTTCTCCTCCTCTAATGGATACACCTGCGCAGTGTTTGGTGAGTATAGGGAATAGATCTGAAGCTTGTGTGTGGAAGGACGTAGTCAGCATTGAGGGGTGGAAGAGGATAGATTCAGGGGTAGATTTGCTAAGTGTAGCATGGAGTTAGATGCAAAGTAGGCAGTGAAGGGTAAGGTCTTCTCTACAAAGATCTTGCTCACAGAACAATCCTTGTTGAAAAGCAGAAGAATAAAGGGTTGTTCAAAATTGGTAGAGATTCTTTTGGTAAGGACACAAAAGGATTGGTTGCAGTTTGGATATTTGTTGCAGTTTGGATATTTGTTGCAGTTTGGATATTTGTTGTAGTCCCGGGTTTTTCTCTTTTCTTCAAGTATTGTAGACATTTTTTATTTTATTTTAATGGCAACAGTGCAATTATGAGTAAACCAGTCAGTGAGGATGGTGGAGGGAGTTAGGGTAGTGAGTTTTTGTTGTGTGTGGGTTATATGCAGCAACAGGCCTCAGAGGATAGTTATGTCAGCCGACAGTTGTTTCCGGTGGGTCAGGAGTGAAGTATATTTATTAGCAGGGATAAATTAGCATAAAACTGGCCAAGTTCCAACCAATCTGCTGACTTCAAGTGTCAGTGTCTAAAGATGGTGGTATGTGTGGGGTGGGTGGTGGTGAGAAAACGTAGTACGTGGATGAATGTTGGGAAGTTGTGCTGAAACTGGGCAGTCAAACCAATTGGTGCAAAGAAATAATTACAGTCTGGTAGAAGTTAAGTTTGGGGGGTGAAACAGAGAGCAAGGGTGTTTGAGGTATCCGGTGTGTGTGTGTGTGTGTGTGTGTGTGTGTGTAGGGGATGAGATAAGTTAATGAAGACAGTTGAAGTTTTCAAAAGATTTGGCTTCTACATCAATGACATTAGTATGAGAAGAGTGTGAGAAAAGTGTGAGAGCCAAAAGAAGTTGTCAGCATTGAAGTAATCAAAGACAATAACTTTCAAGAATTGCAGGTGCTTCAGAGAGAGGGAGGGAGAAAGAGAGAAAGAGAGTATTTGGATTATTATTATTGCTAATATTTAGGTGAGAGTAGAAGAGTCTACTTGCAACAGACACCACCTTTCAGAGTGAAGTTTAAGTGAAGAGTGTATCTTGTCAATACTTAGAGCATTCACAGTTAGCCAGCTTTGAGTTCCATCTTGGCCCACAAAATGACAGCTCAGTTTTTCTTGTAAAGGAATAGAACTGTTGTAATATGTAAGAGGTCTTCTGGAGATAAGGACAACAACTTTGTGCTCCAGCGAAATATGAAGGAGGGGAAGGGTGTACTTAGTCAAGAATGTCGCAGGTTATACAGGGTATTTTTACTGGACATATAACAACAACCAACTGCTTTCCTTCAAAACATTTAATAAATTTTGTATATTAAATCAGGACATTTTTATTTGGAATGTAAATTTGTGAAAACTGGAATATTAAGCTACAAAACGACATTTTCATATAAAAAAGGAAAAAAAACTCTTTCAAGTTGGACTAGTCATTTTTTAAAGATTTTTTTTTTTTTACTTGTTTCAGTTATTAGACTGTGGCCATGCTGGGGCACTGCCTTAAATAATTTTTAATCGACAAAATCGACACTAGTACTTACTTTTTAAAGCCTGGTACATATTCTATCGGTCTCTATTGCCGAATTGCTAAGTTATGGGGATGTAACAAAACATTGCCGGTTGTCAAGCAGTGGTGGGGGACAAACACAGACACAAAGAGACACACACACACACACATATATATATATACAACAGGCTTCTTTCAGTTTCCGCCTACCAAATCCACTCATAAGGCTTTGGTTGGCCCGAGGCTATAGTAGGAGACACTTGCCCAAGGTGTCATGCAGTGGGACTGAACCTGGAACCATGTGGTTGGGAAGCAAGCTTCTTACCACAGAACCACGCCTGGTTATTTTGTTTTTTGTTTTCTTTTTAACTTGATTCAGTCATTAGACCATGGTCATGCTGGGGTTCCACCTTGAAAAATTTTTTTTAGTCAAATGAATCAACCCCAGTACTTCTTTTTTATAAGCTTGGTACTAATTCTATCAGTATCTTTTGCCAAACTGCTAAGTTATGAGGACATAAACACTAACAATGGTTGTCCAGCAGTGATGGAGCCAAACAGATACAAAGACACACACATATACACATGTACAAAGGGTTCTCTCAGTTTCCACCTACTAAATCCAGTGACAAAGCTTTGGTTGCCCCAATAATAGAAGACATTTTGCCCAAGGTACCATGCAGTGGGACTGAACCTGGAACCATGCAGTTGGGAAAACAAACCTCTTACCACACAGCCACATCCACTCCAAAGTGGACATTATATGATGATGTACAGATTTGATGTATTTGGGGTAAGGTGTAGATCTTAAGTCATAATTGTTGATTAGTTTACAGATTAGAAGATAATGAGAAAAACTCATTAATTTACCCAGAGTATACTTACTTTTGGAAGGTATTAATATTAAAACTAGCATGAGACAAAGACTTCAAACAAGAAACTCAAGGTGTAGAATAAATATGTTCTAATTAAAAATGATGGGAGAAAATAATATTTGCAGGTTTATCAAATAAATTATTGAAAACATATTGAAACTAATTAAATCTGTTTTAGAAGTCATATAAATATCTATATATATGAATTGAAACAATGAGGAGATCAATATATTTTATGTAACAGTAAGGTTATTAAATAGACAAGGTGACCTTAGAAGAAGTCACCTTAGAAGAAGAATTTCAATTGTTATTTAACCCTTAAGCATGCACATTATTCTATCAAAAGTAATGAATGCTTTTATTTATTCACATTGTTTTGAACTAATCATGCATTATTATTTTGTAGCTATGAGTTTTTATGAAGTAACTTAATTTTTACAATGATATTGTAGGGTTAGTGTGAGAGGCTAGATCTGGCCACTTTGAACATAAAACAGGTAGAATATTTTGGCCGGATATGTCCAGTTTAAATGCCAAAGGGCTATGTTGGCAAACTAAAACAGTTAACATTAACACAGAGAACAGAGGAAATATACTTATTTCGACAAATAATTAAATTTTTCTCCAACATAATAAATCTGTTGTGAAACGTTGGTGGGGTGGGGTGGGAGGAGGGGCAGATAGGGCTGTTTGCTTAAAATGCTTTGGGAGCATAGGATTGTGATTTCAATCCCACAGCACAGCACCATTTGACCTTTCCCTGGGGTATGGAATTTAGTAGGTAGAAACTGCCGAAGCCTGACATGTGCATGAATACAAGAGAGAAAACCAGTGCTTTTCAAATGAAGACCCCTGTTAATATTCATTCTGCACCAACTTACAGACACTCCCTTGTCACTATGATGGCCAGAAATGCAACAGTGATCAGTTAAATGCTTAAACGTAATTGTAACACGAGCTGAATTTGAACCCAGAATGCAGACAGAACAAATACTGCCTCTGTCTGATGCTCTAACATTCACCAATTCACCCCATAATCTGGAGTATTACAGGAGTATTTATCTATATACTGTGATATTATAGGAGTATTTTTATCCAACCATTAAAGTATTTATCCAGGAAGGTGTAATATTGTAAAAGTATCCATCCACTGTTTTACTAAAGGAGTATCCAGTTAGTTGTACATTTTAGTATTACAAAAATACTCCTGCACCACTATAGTATTACAGGAGTATTTATCCAGTAAACTGCAGTATTTTAGGAATATCCAGTAGAGTGTAGTATTTGAAGAATATCCAATTGACCGTAGGAGTATTTATCCATTAAGCTGTAGTTTTAGAGGAGTATCCAGTAAAGTGTAGTATTTCAAGAGTATCCAGTAGATTGTAATATTAGAAGAGTATTAATCAACAAGCTGTACTGTTTCAAGAGTATCCATCCAGTAGACTGTGGCGTTGTAGGAGTATATATATCCAGTGGACCATAGTATTGTAGGTGTGTGTGTGTGTGTGTGTATATATATATATATATATATATCCATTAGACTGTGGTATTGTAGGAGTATACATCCAGAAATCTAACTTAAAAAGCTGTCATCAATGCCATTGCATCAATGCTGGAATTTCCATTTAACAAATATGTTGGATTATTGGATTGGGTCTTCATTGTTCAATTGTTTTGTTGTTATTTCATCTCCGTAATCAATATTAAGTGTTGTATTCAAACATTGCTCCATTTTCTTTGATGTTTCATTTTGTCTTCTTTCAGTTATTATATATATTTGTGTGAGTTGTGCTTTTGCTGCTTCTTGTTTTTACTTGTCATTTTGCAGCATTTCTCCCACCTCCCTATTAATCAATCTTTCTCTTCCACCTCTTTCAACTAAGCCACTGCATATTCCCTATTCCTAGAGCATGACAGGCAGAGGGAAACAAGACAACCAAAACAAGGTACATGCGACTAGATTTAGACTATAAACATGTAAAGCTCATTTTCAATATGATTAAAGAAGTTGATGAGCAATCCCGTTCGTTCTTCAATGATATGAAGGAGGGCATTATCTAAACTGTCCTTTCCAGCAGGGGATTTAGTTGCTATTTCTAGCAAGTTGAATGACCACAGGGGGGGCTCTCTCATTGGCTCAACTATGACAGTGAAATACAATCACTAGTTTATACAAGTAATAATAGGAATTCATGACAATGAGACCCGAGCAATAAAGATAGAAGTTAGAGAATAAGACAAATATGTGGTGGAATATACATAAAAATACTTAGTGGAAGTTAACAGGGATGTACAAGGTATTCAGGGTGGAACAATACCTCTGATCAAAACATCAGCTGTATTCCCTTAGGATCTAGTCATCTACCATTTGTTTTGACTTAGCACCCAGCATCTTGGCACCTGTAGCATCCAATGTAGCCATAACCTGGCAAAATATGGACAGGTCATCTAAACAAGGTGATAATACCTGCTGGATCTCCAATTCTGGGTGATTTAGAGTACATTTATTCTTGTTTGTGAAAATTCTGGAGATTTGAATGGACGAGACCAATAATGGTTCTACAGGTAGAAAAGGAAGATTTAGTAAAAGTGTTGCGACACTGATACAGTTGAAAAGTTATCATTCATATGGATGGAGAGATGAGGTGTTAGAAACATCAACAGATAAAACATTATGAAATAGAAATAATTGTGTCTGTGTGTGTGGGAGAGTAAGTGGGTGAGAGAGAGAGATGGAGTGAGTGAGAGAGAGGAGAGAGAGAATAAGGGTTATGTACAAAATACATGGATTTATTGTTATTATCAGAGAAAGACTATATATAGAGCAGGAAGTAGAGTGTAAAATGAACCTAGGCAGACATAGCATGAAAAAGTTTTTAAAAAGTAAATGAATAGAAAAAAATATAGACAGATTGTTAAAGTTGTCTTGTGACATTTGCATAATGTCTGCAAATCTGGCCATTACCAATGGAGTGGAAAGAGATTAGGTCAGGGTGACATGTACTTGGCAACAATAACATGAAACCTTTCATTAATGAACCACCAATAATCCAATAATAACAAAATGTTTTAGTTTCAATGATGCGGTTAAATTATATTATTACTCTATTAATGAACAATAAAATACATTGTGTCCTTGAGGTGAAGCAAAAGTGAAGTCGAGGCTTTGGGTACAAACCTTGCAAAACACCATTTAAAATTTGAACATATATAAGGAATATATTGGAAAGTCTGCATCCAGATATTGTCCCCAGATGTAGATTCAGTATCAAAGGGATTTAAAACAAAGAATCTCTTCATTGAAACAGATGCAATGACTAAACCTCTTAGTAGAGGAAGGTGTTATTAGAAATATATTACTGGTATTTAAGGACAAGGGTGATTGGAGAATAAAATCTCAGACAATTTGATCACCATAAAACAATTCTGCAACTGTTTCACTTGTATCTAGTTAACAGTCAATTGATTGGAGGTTTATCATTAATAAACAATAAAGACTTTAGTAAAACTCTACGATCAATTAATGACAATTAAAACCTTTGTAATTCCCATTGTATAACTAGTTATTGATGATAATCATGTGCTAATTGATTATTTAATATAAGGATAACCCAACAACTAATTATAACTAAAGATACACCGTCGTAATTACATTAAATGCTTTATAGTCTAATATAGACAAAGAGATGTGAAAATCACTTCGTAATCACATGGTTCCAGGTTCAATCACAAAGGACAGCACATTGGGCAAGAATTTTTTTCCAGTCTCAAGTCAACTATGACATGCGAGGAAATGTGTGAGTGTAGTGAGGAAATGTGAATATAATGTGTACATGGTGTAAGTTGTACATGTTCATACGTGTGTGTGTGTGTGTGTGTGTGTGTGAGTGAGTGTGCAAACATTTGTTTCAGTGTCTTTACACCGACCCACTCTGGAGAGCAAAATAATGACATTGTTTACACCTCCCAATGTCTTGTAGCTTGGCAGCTTCACTGGTTTGAGCAGGTGAAAACCAATGGAAGACAAGAAATGGTTGGCAAGAGAGAAGACATCTAGTTGTAGAATGTTGACATGAAAAGTTTTGTTCAGCCAAAGCCAGCAGGGAGAAAGAAGACATAAAATATATTATGATAATGATGTCATAGAAATCAAAATCCTTATCTTAATAAGAGAGATGTAGATGAAGAAATCATGAAAATATACACTCTGTAAAAGAAAATTATATATATACCATCAACATCATTTAACATCCGTTTTACATGCTAGCAAGGCTATATATATATATATAATCAATATCAAACACACATACAGAAGGTGGGTGTGTTTCTAGTTCATAGGCCAGCTGCGTTTTTAGGCGTAAGAGAATATATTCTCATAAATGCACCTGGTGTTATATAACACCTAGAAGTTAGTCATAGACAAGCTAGATAACTTGCATCAGGTCCCATTCAGGAGCGGTGTACATCAATGTTTCATCATTCTTGTGACTTATCAACACCACATACCAGAACAAGGCCCAATGCAAGCTAAATCACCATCTATGACTGTATGTAGAATGGTATAAGAACCTTCTACTGGTATGTCCCAACGTTTCATATCACAGAAAATATTCAAATATGAATTAGATGCAACTCAAGAGGTGTAAACAATATCAAATACACCAGGTGTTTTAATACCAGGCGCATTGATGAGAAAATATATATATATATATATCTCATCATTAAGCGTCCGCTTTCCATGCTGGCATGGGTTAGACAGTTTTGACTGGCAACTGGCAAGCAAGAGAGTTGTGACAGACTCCAGTCTATTTTTGACTTGGTTTCTACAGCTGGATGCCCTTCCCAACGCCAACTACTCCAGAGTGTACCAGGTGACTTTAACGTGTCACCAGCGCATACTTACATATATATATATATATATATTTACTTATTTATTTGAATTAAGTGTAAAACCCAACTGTAAACTCAAGGAAGCACATCCACTATGGTGAAGAGTGGAGTATAATAAAATAGATGAAAATGGATGGTATTTGGTATTATTTATTCTCCATTACAAATGTTTCATTATCCAACAAAGACTGTAAATGCA
>JAOPUL010000001.1:148523825-148535304 GCA_027564515.1 Octopus rubescens | reverse complement strand
TGGTGCAGCTTGCCAGTTTCCAGTCAAACCGTCTAACCCATGCCTGCATGGAAAAAGAGACGTTAAAGGATGATGATATGTGAAGCTGACTGTCCAAGAGCTTGGCACTGTATATCAGGGCTTGGATTTGTAGCTGTAACTTTTATTCAAGAGACCCAGTTGCCCAAACTGTTACAAACCATCATTGTTATTATTATTAAGGTGAAATAAGTACCAATTAAACACTGGGGTTGAGGTAGTTGACTAGCCACCGCCCCACAAATTTCAGGCCTATCATTTTTGTTATTTTCATTTCACTTCTTAAGAGTTCTCGATTTCACTTGTTCCAGCTAATTCTGCAAGAGCAGACAACATCCTGTTGTCAAGGGTCTCACAGGGTCTCTTTCTACGATACTTAACATCCAAGTACCAATCTCAAAATCCTTGCTGTCCCCAATAAAGCAGTTCTACTTTCATGTCAATCCTAATTTCTCCAACAAATTCCTCATACCTGGTTGTTAACGCTCCCAAAACCCCTACAACTACTGGGATGACAGTTACAATTACTTTCTTCATTGCGCACATTCGTGCAATCTCGTCTTTTAGTGGTTTGTACTTAATCTCTTCCAGTTCTTTACCATCCACTCGTGCATCCCGAGGTATGGCTATATCTATGATCTTAATTTCCTTTGTCATTTTATCAACTACAACAATGTCTGGTCTCTTAGCATCAATCACTGAATCACACTGGATTGTAAAATCCCACAAGATCTTATACTCATTATTCTTGGTGATGCCTTCTGGTTTATGCTTATACCATTTTAATGTCCTTTCAAGACTGTACTTTTCACACAATCTCCAATGAACATACTTAGCTATGTTATCATGCCTCATTTGGTATTCCTTTTGAGCCAGTGCTACACCCCTCACAATATGTGAGACTTTCATTTTTGATGATGTATTAAATTATTATTATTATCTAAATAAATTTCAATTTTAACAAGTTAATTAAAAGTTGTCATAATCAAAAAGAATTTGTAGCTATCTTCTAATAGTCATCAAAATCTTATCTTATATTAAAAAAAAAATTAATGGCTTTTTCAAAAATATCATCTGGAACTCAGTTATAAGCTATGATTGAATGAACCCTAAATTTGTATCACTAACAATTCGTGGGGGTTTCTTGTGTGAACTTCTTGTATTAGAAAACAATTCATCATCATCAATTTAATGTCCACTTTTTGATGCCTGCATGGGCCAGACGGAATTTGTTGAGGCAGATCAGAGGGATCTGATCTAAGGACAAAGAACCAAACGGTGTAAGACGTTCTATTGATGTTCTAAGGATTTTGTCAGTTTGCTGTGGAAGGATTTTAAGATAATCTCGACTTCAATGTTAAAAATTAGAAGGATTAACTCTGGTTCGTTCATGCTACAAGGAAATGCTTCCCATGTAAGACTGGTTTCTCAGGGTTGAAGATACATCTGGGTGTTTTAGACACCCAGTCAATTTGTGGTCCAGGAGGATACAGAGATACCAAATTTACAGCTTGATCTTACCACCAGTGTAGTTAATGAAATTGTTGGGACAGCAAAGTTATAACAAGTTGAAGAATAGACTTAAGATTAATTAAGTGTATAGGAGCATAAAATTAACTTCTCTTTCCTCCCTGTGCATCATCATCATCATTTAAAGTTAATGTCCCGTGCTGCCATGGGTTGGATGGTTTGACAGGATCTTGAACTCAAGAACTGCATTGTGCTCTACTATCTGCTTTGGAATGGTTTCTATGACTGGATGCTCTCACTAAGGCCAACCACTTTACAGTGTGTATTGGGTGCTTTTTTATGCCATCAGCACTAGTGGGATTTTCCATGCAGCTTGCAGGACTGAACCTAAAGGAGCAATTTTATACATATATATATATATATATATGTGGGGATGGTCATATTGCTAATTAACCATACACACTATATACTTGGTCTTCACTTCAGTTTTATTATTATTCTTATTTTAGTGTCCTTTGCCTGAAATCTTTTGTCACACATCCTGTGACCTCTTCAGCAACTCTCCACTCCATGTGTCTCCTCCTGTTCTGTTTAGTCCATATACATATGTATACAAATGCATATACGAAACAATTTGTTTATTGTCTATTGTTTTATCTTGCTAGCAAGAGTTAGATGTGGTGTTTGAGGTATGATTATTTTTAAAGTTGGATGGTTTGTCACCAACTCATATCTGTGTTTCAAGTAAGGAAATTTTAATTCCAGAGGAATTCGATGATGAGTTAGTGGGCAACTTGACATGAAATTACAAGGAACGTCACTGATTGCAGTCCAGGCACAAACAGTGAAGTCACTGTCTATTGCGTTGCTTACTGCAAATTGTAAATATTTATACACACCCACACACATACATACATATATAGACATTGGTTTCTTTCAGTTTCAATTTGCAAAATTTTTTAACAAGGTATTGGTTGGCCAAGGTGTTGCGCAGTGGTTGAGAAATAAACTTCTTAACCACATAGCCATGTCAGATCATGCTGTCATTTTAATAATTTCATGGAAAAAGAAAGTTGATTGATTAATTGAAAATTGGTTTATTATTCTCCCACTTGAGTGCTTCAATTCCTATGAAAAGAATCCATCATAATTAGTCTTTTATTATGAAAAATTGGTAGGTGCAAGCATGGCTGTGTGGTCGAAGAGTTTGTTTTCCAATCACATGGTTTTGGGTTCAATCCCACTGTGTGGAAACTTGGGCAAGTGTCTTCTGTTACAATTCTGTGCTAACCAAAGAAAGACCTGTAAGTGGATTTGGTAGACAGAAACTGAAAGAAGCCCATTGTATATATGGGTATGTGTGTGTGTGTGTTTGTTTTGACATCACATGATAGTTGTAAGTAATTGTCACCGTTATACAAGCAATGTCACTCATTTCTGAGCTTCTGCGTAATCTTGTCTGGCGAAAGAGAAATATTACCTTGCTTGGAAACAGGTATGGGTTGGCAACAGGAAGGGCATCTGGCCATAGAAAATCTGCCTCAATAAACTCTCTAACCCATGCAAACATAGAAAAGTGAATGTTAAAACAATGATGAGTTGGGGCTTGTCATATCTCTACATTCTGGGTTCAAATCCTGTTAAAGTTGGCTGTCTTTCATTTTACCCAGGGTTGGTTAACCCTTTTAGGACTATATTTCTAATGAATAGACTGGTTATATTAATTTTTCAATATGATCAGATATTTTTTAGGGTGTCTCATAAAATATCTATATTGTATTTGATGGCATACAAGATATACTGTTTTTTTTATGTCTCAAAAATTCACCTTGAGTTCTATATGCAAAGCCTGGCCTATATTACATGCTTCAATACACTAAAAACTGTTTTTCCTGAAAATGCCCTCTGCTGAAATTGGTGTCTAATATGCCTGTGCATCTTTTATGCCATTGAATATGGTAATTTCAATTATTTGTGTGGGTATTGATAAACTTATTTTGTTAATTATATTTTGATTTTGGAGATAGTTTTGTAAAGATTTAATATTTATTTCATGTAATTCTGCTTTTTCCCCCCTCCTCAGCAAATGTGGGTGATTGATGATGATCTCTCAACAATGGTACAACGAGAAATTTCTTTTGTTCCTGGTCTCTATAAAATATTTGATGAAATTCTTGGTGAGTATTTTAATTTAATCTCTATTACTTTGTTTATTCCCTGCTAATATGGTAATGATGGGGAGAAAAAAAAAGGTATACTTTGTATATATGAATGTGTGCGTGTAATGCAGATGGTTTGTCAGAAACCTCCTATCACATGTATTGGTTTATCACATGGTCCTTAGGTACCTTTATGAGATACCACCTTATTGCAGGTCTTTTGTTTGTGAATAACATTTCTCTGAATGTAGTTTCCAACTGCACTTTGCTTTACATAGTGTCACAGACTGAAAAGTTTTTCCTTTGAGAGAACTTAATGGGTGACCGAAAACAGAGATGCCTCTTGTACATAAATGACAGAACCAAAGCTCATAAATAAGCCTGACACCCTTAAATGCTTTATCTATCCATATCTGTATTATAGCAATACAGTGCCGATGGTCCTTTTTAGTACCTTTGGGACTGTTGGGAGGTAGAGAGGAAGTCATCCTGATGTCGAGGACCTGACTTAAGTACCTACAATACTGTGGTCTTTGTGAAAGGCTCCCAAGGACCTGGTGGTAGTGTTAAACCAAGTGATGGATTATATCTACCACCCAAGGACAGCCCTGGATCTTTGACAGGATTCTACAGTTTCCATTTATTAAACTTTACTCACAAAAAATTTGGTTCATCTGAAGATACCTGGATAGAAGATACCTGCCCAAGTTACTTACTGTTCATTGGAATTGAAACTGAGTTACAGCATTACAAATTGAATTTCGTAACCATATGTCTATGGCTGGTTCCATACTCTTGCCACCCACATACACACTATTGTCATGCAAGAAAACATGACTCACTAACTGAACAAAGATTCCATTAACCTCAGGCAATGAACCCTAGAACTGGCACTTATTCTCATCAAACTAACCCATTTTTCTCTCTCTTTACACTGCATTGTGTCCCATTCTTTCTCTCCCAACTTGGCCGACTTCCACCCACTCACTCTCATGGCAAATATCTTAACCCTTTAGCATTCAGATTGATCTGTAAAATGTAATGCTTATTTATTCACATTGTTTTGAATTAATCATGCTTTATCTCATAGTTTTGAGATTTTGATGATGTAATTGTTTATTTTTAGAATTTTAGAATGATATTGTAGGGTAGGTGTGAAAGGCCAAATATGACCATGAAATAATCACATCTTTCGTTGCTTTCAGTCTCTTTTTGTTTCAGTGATCACAAGTATGGTTTCCATAGAGCCAGATCTACTGGAAGCTTAATTGTCATTCACCAGCAACCCTTAGTCTTTGAGGACTCTGCTAAAAGCAATGTTATTACACTTGATATCTGCATAATTTTTCACTGTATCTAACATTAAAACCCAATTTGGTTGCCTGTGGTCTCAAGCTCTCATTTCTTGCATTGACAGCTTCATGTCAGACCACAACCATGGCAGTACTTCCTCCTTGAACTTCTTTCTCCTACACTCTTTCTTCTGTACATTAATGAGCTAAACTTCTTATCAACACACTCTGGCTGGTGCAACCCTTTGTTCATTCTCAATCTTCTGGCCCACAAGCATTATCCATGCAATTTAAACTCCTCCCTCATATAAAACTGCTCTGTCTCTTTGTGAACAGAGAGCTTGAAAACCTAGTCTCCTTCAGTAAGTCTTTCAACTTCCTTCCCTTGAAGATGACAATTGTTAATCTGTCATTCCTAGCATAGCAATTCCATTGACAAATCTGAAATACAAAAACTGTTCCCTCTTAAGAGCTAGAAATTACTTTGGCTCTGACCTGGTACTGACCCTCTACCATGACTCAATACACTCCCCACCACCATCACACACACGTTGGGGGGTACTGTTCACATAGCTAGGACATTGATGCTGCTACATAGACTAATGACAGAATCAAAGAGAAATCAATATGAGTAATTGACAAAAGATCCTTTGAACACCCTGTTTGAACCACCAGTTTACAGAGATGCTATTTCTTTTCTCACCACTATAACAACCTCTTCTTCCAAATCACCTATTGACTCCTACCTCCCAGATCAGGTGCAAATTATGTTTCAGCCACATTGATTTCACCAGTCTAGGAGAATCTGCAAACACATGGACGACACTCTTGATAAATTTAAAAAGAAAAATGTTTTTGGTTATTCATTAACTTGAGTATTTGTAACTACTTCATTTCAATTTATTGTAATATTTACTCCCCCTCCTCTCTCCAAGCTGGCAGAATCATTTCTGCACTGAGCCAAATGTTTAATGACATTTTGTCCATCTTTGAGTTTTGCATTCATCGACTGATCCTTTCCCCAAAATTTGAAACCAGTATTTACTCCCTCTGCTATATTGTTGTTTTGTTTGTTTTATATTATTATTAGTTATATTTTTTATTCCTTTATTTCTTTTCTAGTAAATGCAGCAGATAACAAACAGCGGGATGCGAAAATGAACACCATCAAGATTGATATTGATCCGTAAGTTTTTTATGCAATCATTTGAAATGTCCGTCTCTCTCTCTCTCTCTCTTTCTTTCTGCTCAAAGTTGCATTTAAATAATTGCATGATGTCACAGATGCATAGGCATGGCTTGGTGGTTAAAGATCTTGCTTCCCAGCCACGTGGTCTTGGGTTCAGTCCCTCTGCATGGTACCTTGGGTAAGTGTCTTCTACTATAGCCCTGGGCTACAACCAATGCCTTGGGAGTAGATTTGGTAGAAAGAAACTGTGGAAGCCTGTCATAAGTGTGTATGTGTATATCATCATCATTTGACGTCCGTTTTTCCATGCAAGCATGGGTTGGACGGTTTGACTGGAGCTGGCAAGCCGGGGGCTAACCATGCTGCAGTCAGGTTTGGTTTGGTTTCTACAGCTGGATGCCCTTCATACCGGCAACCACATTTACAGTGTGTGCTGGGTGCTTTTAACGTGCCACCGGCACCGGACTTTCTACACTCGCTTCCCGTACAATATAGTGGGACGCCGCTTCCCATACGTCTGCTGTATAGCAGTGGGGCATCACACAACATAAGCAATTGAGAATTGTTATTTGCCTCACATCACAGAAATAAATTAGCAGAGAACCAAATAGAATACCTGGTGGTATTTGCTCCAGTTTCCTGTTCTCTGTACTCAAATCCCATCAACATCAACTTTCAGAGATCAATTAATAAAATACCACTCATGTACTGGGCTCCCTCCCTCTCTCCTTTTATGTTGTGCCATGAGAAAGGTTATGAGACACCATTCCTTTAAAATTAAAGAAATGTTAAATGGTGTCTTAACATAGATAAACGGATATGTAAATGGAACTGTCCAAGAATGAATCAAGGTGTCATACAATTAGAAACAGTTATGATGAAACAAATATTAAATAGTTTTTTATATTTTCCACAGTAATAACTACAGTCATGTAATACAATAATGTTCTGCTAATATCAACATAAATCTGACATGCTTTTAAATATATATCAATGATATGGGTCTAGCTATAACCATACCATTTTAATGGTATGGTCATGGCTAGAATGCCTCTGATGGATCACAGCTAACCTGAGATTGTATAACAAAACAACGTCACCAAAAAATCTTGAAATCCACACAATTTAAACTGGACAAAATTATAACGAGTTGTATAATCCTCTTTAATTAAAATTGTCCGATACCTTTACCAAAGAAAAGTTGACAACTTCTGACATTGATAAAAATACTGAAATTTTTATAGAAAGACTATCTGTTTATAGGAATCATCTGTTTATAGGGAATCAAAGACAACACTGGTGTGGTTTAAAAGGATGGAACCAGATGGAACTAAATACTATAAACATCTTGTCAGGTCTTCAAGCATCTCTGCTTCCTTACAAAGACTTAATGAGTTTAGTATTTTAAAACTAAAATCAATTATTAATTAAAAAAGAAAAAAATAGAAAAATACCAGCAACACTTTGAGAAAAAGAGAACTTTTTAGGAAACTTAAAAGTTTGCTATAAAATCAATGAAGTCCAATTAAGACTAAAATTATAATTAAGCAGCTCATATAATCACATCAGGGTAGAAGATCGATTTGATATTACAACTAATACTATACGAGCTACTACTGCTGCTGCTGTTGCTATAACCCAGAGATTTTACTGTATAAATGCAGTGTAATGTCGTAATCATGAAGAGAACTAGTGTTAGGTTTTGACGGAAACTGGTTTAGTGGTGGCCAAAGACAATATCTTTTCCTTTTTTGTTTCTTGACCTCATTTGGTGGTTTGCCAACCATAAACAATAGCAATGTTAAAAGAATAGAATTAAATTTTATATCATCCCTAACTTGTTTTTATTTCTGGTGTTGTTTACAAAACAGAACTATGATAAATCCATTTATAAAATTCTGATTTTATTTCTCAAGTTTTAGCTAATTTTTTTGATGGTTTAAAAAGAAAAGTGGTCATTATTTTCTTAAAAGATCAAAAATTTATATGGGAACTGAAATATCCTCACAACAAGAGACAGAGAGATAAGCCCTAACTACCAAACCTATAACCACAGAACCACTTCTGGCTTATTAGTTAATGGTGGGGTGGGGGGCTGTTTCACAGAAATCTCTGGATTTACAGACTTATCAAAACAAAAGTACCAGAGTTGTTACAGATTGTGTGTGAGTGTGATAGATTTAGGCAGAGTGAGAGAGTAGGATGGTGAGGGAGAGAGTGAGGGAGCCAATAATGAGTGAAGTGGGAGCATGAGAGTAAGAGAGAGAGAGATAGAGAGAGAGAGAAAGAGAGAGTAAAGGAAGAGGGAGTAGAGAGAGAAAATACTTTATATTACAAACAAACTACTGGCACCAACCCCACAGCATCTTCCACAAACCCCGGTGTCGCAGCCCGTAATGTGGAGGAGAGGAAGGTCAACAAGTACAGGAGCTTGGCCGCCCACTATCAGTTCAAGCCGGTAGCTATCTGGTGTTCTTGGTCCTCATACCACTGACTTCTTCTGCAAAATAGGGATAGCTGCGGCCCACCAGAATGAGCCCCACGAGCCGGAGTGGCTACTGCAGTGAGTGTGGCTGACCATTCTCTGCAGCAACACCATCGCAATCATTACCACAGGGCACGGCTGAGAAGTGCTCTGCTGCCTCCCCCCTTTTTTCTTTGCATTTTTTCTTGTTCTTTTATTCTATTGATTCTAAGGAACCAACTGTATTCATAATATTAATTTGTGCCTGTATCTGTTAAATAAAATATTTAATTTTTTTAAATATAGAGTTATGTTTCACTGAAGAATTTCAATAAAGCTAAAACATGTCAACAATTGTCACCAGAGTGACATTTTGTCTGAATCTTTATCTCATTACAGTAATTGAAATCTGATTAAAAATCATTTTCGGTTCACATCAAATACTGTAGACTGCACTTAACTATTTACTGTTCATGATATAAGAAGTGCTATCAGCCAAGAGATCAAGAGACAGGTAAATTGTTAAAAAGATTTCTTTAGTAACATTTACAGTGAAAGAAGGAGTGGTGTCGGATATAGAATTGCTTTTATGACAGATAACAATGTGGAACAATGAGTGAAGGGTGTTGGCTTCTTAGTAACTGATACAATATTATCAATAGAAAACCAGAATAACTACAAACTGTCACACTTTACATAACCACCACTACTACCACCACCACCACTATGGAATGTCAACTGGTCACAATTGATTTTGTATTCACAATGAATTCATGCTGAATATCCAAGTTTACCAACAAAATGTATTTTACAAGCCAAAATATGCGATACTTGTGTGATGGCTTGATTTAGAAATAACAGCTAACTCACCCTCAAATCATAGTACTGATTCTTTTTTTAAAAAAAGAGGTAAGATTTTTTGCATAATCTAGTCCTTGATGGTCATAGCTGGAATGTCTGATCATAGGTATGCTTGATCAAGAACACATTAGATAATGTAATCCAAGATACATTATGCATAAATTAAAGCTAAGAAGGGACGGTCAAAGCTGAAACACTTTGCTGGACCAGGAATGACTGAACTAAACAACAACTGAAACATTTACAATATTATTTATTGAAAGTTCATTTTCCATAGTCATAACATGCCCACCCACATTAAGATCAGTTTTTATTCAAATATTTTTAATAATATTCATCCTACAGAACATATGATATTGTAGGAGTTAAAATATATTTCTTTTCTAAAGTAGTTGTGTAGAAAAAGTCTACCTGTCAGGTGTGTTTCCATATCTGGCATAACTGACCCAATAATATTTCACATTTACAATTTCTAATACTTAGACTTTTCTAAAGCTGAAAGCTGGCAGAACCATTAGCATGCTGGGCAAACTGCTTAGTGGCCATTTGATTCGTCTTTATGTTCCGAGTTCAAATTCTGCCACGGTCGACTTTGCCTTTTATCCTTTTAGGGTTGATAAAATAAGGACCAGTTGAGTACTGAGGGTCGATGTAATTGACTAATCCCCTCACCCAAACTGGATGGCCTTGTGCCAAAATTTGAAATCAATATTTAGACTTTTCTGAGTTGTATCTTTTCCTTGCTTCAATTTATAAAGTGTAATGGACAAATGATAGGTTGAGATGTTCATGCCTTTCCTAAAGGTATCAAGCCCAAAAGCTACTGCCATATTATAGTAGCCACTCCATGAATGAAGAATATGAAAATTACATTGAAGCTAACAAAGTTTTTTTTCTACCATTAATGAAAGATGCAGGATTTATTCTCAGGAATATCACATTACAAAACTTAAGCATTCAGTTTCATTAAATACATATTTAAATATTATAACAGACAGCTAAGATAACTTTGCATGTTCCTACCTCTCCATCTAACTTCCACATCAAATGAATGTTTAAGAAGACCATACCCAAAGTTTTACATCGAGGCTAACACCATAATGATGTGAACTACTTTCTGACTTTGTCAGAAGAAAAAAAAAACCAACCACCTACCATCTTTAACTGCAATGAAATGGTGTCAAGTTAACAGTTATCATCTGGTGGGGATGTAAGCAGGACAATGCTGAAAAACCTTAATTCACTGAGAACTGGAACGACCAGGCACAAGGTGAACCAACATAGGGAACCAGCTCCTCCAGTGACTCTGGCACAGTGTGCCACATTATAAAACACCCGTAGACATGTCCTCTAACATAAGAGTCATGCAATTGTGATGACTTTATAATGAAAATGTAGAAAGATTTGTTGGACAATTGCAGAATGTGAAGGGGACCAGATAAGACAGATACAAAAGTGTTTATAGTCCAGACATAAAGGAACAGGAATAAATTAGAAGAGAAAGAGGAAAAAGAAGATATGAACTTACAATTAGAAAATAGGTAGATATTTAAAAATGCTTGCTTAAAGTATCATATTCTTCATATTTTTGAAAAGAATTTTCAAAACTAACCCCAGCACCAGAAGAACAAATATAAATAATAATTAAAATTATGTCACTCATTCAACACAGAACCTTTACCGTTTCTCATTTCTAACAACGCCAAGTACAAAACAAAAAAAAAGAAAAAGAAAAATAGAAAATAAAATTAAAGATTTGATAATTTGCCATTTTATTGCAATAAAACTGATGAAACTTCAGTAAATTTCTATTAGAATGTTTCCTTTGGCTAATTGGTTGACTTTTAATCAGGTGATTCATTAAAGATTTTATAAACAAAAGGCGCAGGCGTGGCTGTGTGGTAAGAAGCTTGCTTCCCAACCCCACGGTCCTGGGTTCAGTCCCACTACGTGGCACTTTGGGCAAGTGTCTTCTACTATAGCCTCGGGCCGACCAAAGCCTTGTGAGTGGATTTGGTAGACGGAA
>JAOPUL010000001.1:148362519-148372939 GCA_027564515.1 Octopus rubescens | reverse complement strand
GGAGTTGCGACCGATAGATAGTATTAGCAATTGAAAGACCAGTGGAAAACATTGTTACCTAGGTCCGATCTGACGAAGTCAATCGCCCAAAGAAAGAAGATTAGCTAAGGCACACGGCCTGAAATTTAGTGGGTAGGGTTTAGATAATTACATTAAGCCCTATATTTGATTGATATTTGATACCCTGAGGGATAAAAGACAGAATTAACTTCAGTGAGATTTGAACTCAGAAACATAAAGGAGCTGTTACTTGGAAGATTATTCAATACTTTACTGATCTGCCAATCCATTTAATATTGATTCCATGCAATCATTCTACATTACTGTCCAGAGAGAGTTGACTGATAAAACACTTCTTAAACTGGTCTCCTTTAATTTTATTAAGTTCATAATGTAACATTTGTTATACAAAGACTCCAGTCTTAATTACAAACTTCTTCACTCGTCTGTTTTCCTTATAAAAAGACACAAAGATCTCATCATTTGGTTGTTTTGGTTTTAGTTCAACCTATCACAATAAAATATGTCAGAGTCACTTAATTTTGAATCTCTTCTTTATTTGATCTGACAATGGACAATTTCAAAGAAATAGTTTTGTGTCAGTTTGATGTATTGAAATCTGTTCCTGGGGCAGAAAGCTTGAGAACTGCAGTTAAACTGTTTTAAATATCTGGCAGGCTTCCTAATATACACTGTGTTCTGTATAAATATTTATTAGTTATTCAAACACACTGCTGACAACTACTATATATATATGTATACAAATTACTAAAGCCATCACAGGAAAGTTCAAAGTTTGTGACTGATTTAAATAGCAATTTGCTTAGAAGATTGAGCAGTTACTTGTCCTCTGATAAGTGATAACAAATTGTGAAACATGTCAGGACAATCTCCTTTATTTTAGGTGCCACGTAAAAAGCACCCAGTCCACTCTGTAAAGTGGTTGCCGCACTAGGGAGGGCATCCATCCATAAAGACCATGCCATATCAGACAGTGGAGCTTGGTGCAGTCCTCTATCAAACCATCTAACCCATGCCTGCTTGGAACGTTAAGACGAACGTTAAATGATGATGATGTGCAAAGAAAATAACAAAATGTATTTACTTCTGTTTAAAGTTCTACTACAAAAGGTTAAAAACTGTAACTCTTTTAAATTTATCTTAGGTTTTCTAATACACATTAAGTATTGCATAAATATTTGTTATATACACACACACACATATGTACGCGCGCACACACATACACACACACACACACACACACACACACACATAAGACCTGGTAGTTATTTAAGTATTCACCCAATTCATAGAATATTCAATCTGTCTGTCAATTCTGGTTAAGGCTTCAAATACTTTCAGACTACTTCTGAAATACCAGAACGCAGGCATCAAAATGCTTCCAATGCATGTTGAAGTGTAAACTATTGGAACCAATTATTGCTCTGAAATGTAAATTAGAGAAATGTAAAAGAGGTTGAAGGGTAAAGAAAGTAACAGAAAAATATAATTAAAGAGGAAAATTTAAGAAGGGGTGTGTATGTGTGTGTGTGTGTACTAGATTTTGATGTTGAGTCTGTTAGCTCTACATTCTTTCCACTTGTTCACTAACCACTTTAGTAAATGTACTGTCTGCATTTTATTGTGGTATCATCACTAGAAAGGTTGTTATGTCTTCATCATGGGACAAAAGGGTACTCTTGACTCCCATCTGGTTAGTAGGGACGACCAGTTCAAAATTTATGCCAAGATTGGCTGTCCTCTAAGACTCCTCAGGATTGTCCAATCATTTCACACAGATATGAAAGGCGTCATTCAATTTGATGGCTCTTTTTCAGAGGCATTCAACATATGCAGTGGCATGAAGCAGGACTGTGTGCTTGCCCCCACCCTGTTTGGCATCTTCTTTGCAGTCATGCTGGAACATCAACTGATGGTGTCTACCTCCACACAAGATCAGATGGTAAACTGTTTAGTCTGTCATGGCTGAAAGCGAAATCCAGGGTCCATCAGGTACTCATCAGAAAAATGCTGTTTGCGGACGACACAGCACTGACAGCACACTCTGAGGTGCAAATGCAGCACCCCGTGGACAAACTCTCAAAGGCCTGTCAGGAATTCAGCCTGACTATCAGTCTGAAGAAGACCAACGTGCTGGGCCAAGGTGTCAGACAGTCTCCCCATCATCACCATCAACAACTATAAGCTGGAGGTAATCCATGACTTCACCTACCTCGGCTCTACCATCTTTGATAGCCTCTCCCTGGACCCTGAGATCAGCAGGAAAATTGGACGAGCATCCTCTACATTTGCCAGGCTCACAAAGAGAGTCTGGGAAAACAGAAACCTAGCTGCAAATACCAAGATCGTTGTCTATAAGTCATGCATCCTCGGTACTCTACTTTACAGCAATGAGACATGGAGCCTCTACTCCTGACAAGAGCAGCATCTCAATGTTTTCCAGATTCGTAATCTGAGACGCATCTTGGATATCAAACATACCGACCAAGTCACCAACACTAAAGTCCTCAACCACGCCAAGATACCCAGTATATTCACCCTGCTCCAGCAGTACCATCGGTCACTGGTTCGCTCATGTACATTGCATGTGGGATGGGAGGATCCCAAAAGATCTCCTGTATGGGGAATTGGCTACTGGCACAAGAGTACGAGGACGACGTCATCTTTGTTTCAAGGCCGTCTGCAAGAGAGATATGAAGTTAATAGATCTGGACGTCCTGAGATGGGAGGAGGCCACAAATGATTGCCCATGCTGGAGACAAATACTGTGAGAGGGAAAAAGAAACTGGAACTTACCACCAAGGAAAAGCCAGTAACGCCAGTAGAGAGCCTCTTCAAATGCGGTCGCTGTATGCATGATCGTCACTCCCGTGTGGGCCTGCTCAGCTACAGCAGACGCTGTACCACCATCAGCAGCTGACACAAATTCTCCAGGCACAGATCCATGGTCTCTCGAGACTGACGTATACCTACTACGACTACTACTATATATATATGTATGTACATATAGCTATATATATATTCATCCATACTGTATTGTATTATATGGTGAAATATAAAAAAATCGAAATGGAAATGATAATATCTTAAAATAGAACCAATTCTATTTTATTTGAATGTATTGTTGTGAAATACGTTAACTGGATTTGTCAAACAACTTCACTGAACAAATTTCAGCAGCTTTTATAAAGAACTATTTGCTTCATTTCCATAAGCAAGGGTTCAGTCCTTCAGCCATCAATTGTTTCACACTCAATACAGGTAGCAAATAGTCTTAACATAGAAAATATTCAATATACAATAATATCTGTAGAATGTTCTGCCAAACAATGGCTTCTTTTTAATGGTTTTTTTTTTATTTTTATGAGATTAGATTTTGCTAAAAATATTGAATCAATAAGAAGAAAATCTTTCTTTTGCTATTGGCTAAACTTCTTTTTGTTGCTGCCACCACTAATTTAAATGGTTGCTGCAACTAAATATATGTTGAAAATGTGTGAAATACAAACGATGCCACCACTCCACATCATTAGCATTTTTAGGAGAGAAAATATCTTCAATGAAAACGACGTTAGTTGTTTTATTTATTTATTTATTTATTACCTATTTTAATGTTTTATTCAACAACTCCAAGTGGAGAAAAATCAATGAAGAGAAGCTTTAATAAAAACAAACAAAACAATTGTTAGAATTAAGGGGGAATTTTTTTTTGTTTTATTTCAACCCCCAAAACTACCCCAATAAAGGTAAGAAGTATTTCCATGTTCCAACATTCTGAAGAATAAATCTATAAATTTCAGCCAACAATAATTTATTTGTGTGTGTGTGTGTGTGCATGCACGCGCACATTAAACTGAATTAAATATTCTGGACAGCTGTACACAATTTTCTTTCATACAATCTGTGATGGACAGAAAAAGAGGGATCAGTTGGAATGGCTCCAATGCTTTATAGTAGCCAGCTACTGAGCATGTGGAGACATACATACTACATACATATGTGTATGTGTGTGTGTATATATATATATATATATATATACGTATAAAGCACCTGTGCTGGTGCCACGTAAAAAGCACCCAGTACACTCTGTAAAGTGGTTAGTGTTAGGAAGGGCATCTAACCATAGACAACCATGCCAAAGCAGACAATTGGAGCCTGGTGCAGCTCCTGTCAAACCATTCAACTCATATCAGCATGGAAAACTGATATTAAATGATGATGATATGGCTCTGAGGAAGCTATAAGATGTTGTATGAGCAACTTGTGAGTGCAGTGCTTCTTGTAGCAGAAACAGTCATAAGCTAATGAGTGATTACATAACTCCTGTTGTTTTATCATTCATTAACTGATATTATGCTCTGTACACTCCAGATGGTTTACTCTAAAGTATAAGCATATTGAGTTCTAACAACTTGTTATTAGTAGCAGTATTAGTATGTCTAAATGAAAATATAAAATCATCATAATCATCCATCCATCCATTTTCCATGCTGGCTTGATAGGACCTGGCAAGCAGCAGGGCTGCATTGTGCGCTCCATGTCAGTTTTGGCATGGTTTCTAAGGTCGGATGCCCTTCCTAATGCCAACCACTTTACAGTGAGTATTAGGTACTGTTTCTGTGCCACCTGCACTAGTGGGGTTGCCAAGTAACTTGCAAGACAGGAAGGAACAAGAAAAGTGGGGAAAGGAAAAAGCCTTTTTAACTAAGTGGGGCTGGGGAGTATTTGAGAGGGTGGAGAGGAGATTTTATGCCAGGGCCAAGCAGAAGTCTCTCGCTATGGAGAAGATATATGGTTACCCTGCATTATATAAGGATGGGATGGAGTATCTGGGGGAAAAGGTAAAACGGTAATGAGGGTTGCCAGAGCAAAACATTCAGAAAGCAAAAGGGATGCTATGAGCAGTGGATCAAGAGGGGATAGTAAGAGGTGGTTAGATATTGGGACAGAGGTGAATATAGTGAATGATGAACAGGAGTGGGGGTGTGGGAAATATCAGTACGGGCTGGAAGAGAGAGATGGTAGTGGCTCAAGGATGATAGCTCAGGCTGTAGGAAATGATGATCAAGGCACAGGAGTCGTGGGGAAGGAGATTTAGAGGTACATAAAGGGTAGATATAGTGAGTGGATATAGAGGCAGACAAGCTAGGGCACTGGCAATGATAGCAGATATGCAAGGTGTTATGATGAAGCTTGGTAGGGGAGGAGGAGGAAAGAGCACATGAGAGGAGATGAGAATGAGAGATGGAACTAAGAAGAAGGAAGGGAGGAAGTGGTAATTCAAAGAATTACGGGGGAGGAGACACAAGGAGGAGTGGTTGAGATGTGGGGAATGCTTGGTGAGGACGGTATGAGTGTAGGGACAGTGCCCAGCATGTGCAAGGATAGGCAAAATGTTTTTAGGACCTCATATTTGGTGTTATGAACAGGTTTTCTTAAGCACAGCAAATCATTCATCTTGATTCTTTGTCACCTCCTCCAGGAGACTCAGCGTCTTGAGATCAAACTTCAATCCTTTGTCACATGTCTTCCTAGGTTTCCCTCTTCCACAAGTTCCATTTTAAGCAACCAGTGCTTCTTTATGCAACTGTCTTCATCTGCATGCATCACGTGACCAAACCAATGCAGTCTTCTCTCTTGCACACATCCGATTCCTCATGCATAATTTCTCCCTCAGTACATTAACACTTTGTCACCCCTATTATTAAGGGATTCACTACATTACATAAATTCATTTGCATAAGTAATATTTCTTGACAGCTATTAATAAACACCGTTATTTAGTATTTAATGTTTTTGTATATTAAAGAAGAAAATACACTAGGGTGTATATAATGTAGCAAAACTTTAAATATGCAATTCTGTTTCAGAAAACAATTGTTTGTTTGTATACACTCACTGACACACACACACACACACACCACACCACACCACACCACACCACACCACACCACACCACACTTCCCATGATAATGTTGAGTTGTAAGAGAAATTTGTATCAGATAAGAGAAACTGTTACCTTCCTCGACTCTGATTTCCTTCTTTGCAGCCTGAAAGGAAATACTTTAACTGATAAAGTGGCTTAACTTACCAGCTATCATGACTGTTTGTTGGTGATAACATTTATACAAAACAGAAGCCAACTTGGACTTATCAAATTTTCATTACAAGTGTATCAGTGGTAATTCTAAAGGAATTCTCTGCTTAGAAATCTCCGATAGATTTCTTAATACAGTTTATATTATTATTGATATGGATATGGAACATTTGGAGATTTTGTTTGATGAGGTGAACCAGACAACAACAATACCTGAATGGGTCATCATCATCATCATCATCATTTAACATCTGTTTTCGTTCTGGTATGGGTTGGACAGTTTGACAGGAGCTGGCCAGCCTAGGAGCTGCCCAGGCTCCTATTGTCTGTTTTGGCATGGTTTCTCTGGTTGGATGTCCATCCTAACACCAACCACTTTGCAGAGTGTATTGGGTGCTTCGTATGCGACACCAGCGCAAGTGCTTTTAATGTGGCACCAGTATGAGTACTCTGAATATGGTGCCAGCATGAGTGCTTTTCCTCTTGGCGCTAGCACAGATGCTTTTCTACATAGCACCGGCACAGGTACTTTTTTTAACATGACACTGTCACACGTGCTTTTCTACGTGACATGGCACCAGTACCGTCAAGCCTACAAGGCCTCTTGGCTGAGAGAGGGAATGGGGAACTTGCCTAAAGAACTTGCCTGTATGGACGGATGGCCACGATTTTACTTAGCTTGACTTGTCTTCTCAAGCACAGCAAATTGCTGGAAGTCTTGGTCCTTTGTCATCTCCTCAGTGAGGCCCAATATCTGAAGATCCTTTTCTCACCACTTCGTCCCACATCTTCCTGGATCTGCCCTTTCCACAGGTTCTTTCCACAATTAGAGATTGGTGCTTCTTTATGCAGCTGTCCTCATCCATACACATCACATAGCCATACAAGCACATTCTTCTCTCTTGCATGCAACATCTGATGCCTCTTACACTGACATTTCCCATCCAGCAGAGCATGTTGGCATCATTTCTTTCAAGCCTTCGCATGTCCTCCGTAGTCATAGCCCATGTTTCACTGCCATGTAGCATAGCTGTACATACACAGGCATCATACAATCTGCTTTTCACTCTGAAAGAGAGGCCTTTTGTTACCAACAAAAGTAGGAGCTCTCTGAACTTTGCCCAGCCCGTTCATATTGTAGCAACTCCACTTTCAGAACTTCCTCCTCCACTGTTAACTTAGTCACCTAGGTAATAGAAGCTATCTACTACTTCTAAGGATCGCACCGGATATTTGAGGAAGTCTATTCTCAGCACATTCTTAGTGTTTATTGTACCCGCATATCTGCCACACACAGTGACTACTTTCTTTGTTAACCTTCCCGTGATACCGCTGCACCTCTTATGTGTCCATAGCTTGTACTGGGTACACCGTATGTACTTTCTACCAACACCTTTCTGACATTTCGAGCAGGGCCATCTCCCTGAAAGGATTTGTGATTTGTCTGTTTTCTTACTTACAGGTGTGTAATAAATATATTGTGTGTGTGTGTGTGTGTGTGCTCACGTGTGTGTGTATGCATGTGTATATATATATTAGAAAAGGAGATAGTCCAGGATTTGGATAAAAACTATCACTTTCTTCCCTTATAGCGATTTGTCAGGATATATATATATATGTGTGTGCGTCTCATACCATATATATCCAGGTATATGGGTCTCATGACTCATTTGTGAATGGCTGAAACCTATAAATGAACTTGGTAACCTGAACTTACCAAAGACGAACCACGGGGTATGGTTCTATTTGTATTAACTGTACAAATAGATGATCATTTGGAAAAACACTAGTCAGTCGATTGAGGGGTGGGGCAGGATAGATATGTAACAATGGTAGAAACGTGTGAATTATATTTTTTTTAATATGATTTAATGTTTAAAACTTAGTTGAAATAATATTGAGAGCAAAACCAAATTTAAAAAGAAAAATCTAGCCTCTTGACTCTTCATACATATCACTTCTGGATTCGTCATCATCATCTATTTTCTATGCTGGCATGGGTTAGATGATTTGACTGGAGACTGGCAAGCCAGAGAGCTGCACCAGACTTTAGTCCATTTTGGCTTGATTTCTACGGCTGGATGCCCTTCCTAACACCAACCACTCCAGAGAGTGTACCGGGTGTTTTTAACATGTCACTGGCACAGGTGTTTTTAATATGTCACTGGCATATTTGTATGTATGCATATACAAATAAGTGTGTGTGTGAAAAGAGATAGTGTAATAAATATCATCAATGCTAATAATATTAGTTGCTTGTTCATACTAAAATTGTCACTCTACCTTATATGGAATTACTGTTACATCTGTAATTAATTGATAGTTAAACAGCCAGATAAAATATTTATTTATTGCAAATATACAGGCGTGGCTGTGTGGTAAGAAGCTTGCTTCCCAACCACATGGTTCCAGGTTCAGTCCCACTGTGTAGCATCTTAGGCAAGTGTCTTCTACTATAACCTCAGGCCAACCAAAGCCTTGTGAGTGGATTTGATAGATGGAAACTGAAAAAAGCCTGTCGTGTGTGTATATATATATAATTCGTTATACCGATCAAAGAATGACCATTGGTTTCGCGTCTCAATGTACGTCTCTTCAGATTCAAAGTCGTATGTAACGAATCTCAGCGAATAAATGTTTCTTAACTGACCATCTCGAGATGATGACGTCGAGACAAAACGGAAACAAAGAGAGTAACATCCCTTTATTCGATCAAGGAGAGTTAAACTGTAAAACTGCTATATGGCTTCCCTTGTACAGATTTCGTTACCCAGTGTCTAACCAGTTACCAATAATGTACCTTCTAAAATGTGGATAGCCTTCGCAAAGCTCTGTACGGGTATTAAGAAAGGTTATGGGAACCAGTGAATTTCTTAGGATCCTGATTCTTTCAGCTAGGCATAATTTATAGTTAAGAAACATTTATTCGCTGAGATTCGTTACATACGACTTTGAATCTGAAGAAACGTCCATTGAGACGCGAAACCAATGGTAATTCTTTGATCGGAATAACGGATTTATATATATATATATTGTCTTCTTAGAGTTTCACTCGCTTTCATTGCTGTTTTTACGGCTAACTTGTATTGGAGAACTTAGTTCCTTGTATATTTCCATTTCACTTCAATACGTCAAAAAAAAAAAAACAAATGCTTGGTTTGAGGCTATTATTATAAAGCTATGTTCATAGCGCTTATTTAGGTGGAAACATTGTCAGCTAGTTCCTTAGTTTAGAGGTAAAACATTCCGCCAGAGCCGTGAAAGACGCTGGTTTGATTCCAGTGGGTGCTGGCTGATATTTTTTTTCTATCTTCTTAGAGTTTCACTCGCTTTCATTGCTGTTTTTACGGTTGACCTGTATTTGAGAACTTAGTTCCTTATATATAAATATATATATATATATATATATATATACGACGGGCTTCCATATAGTTTCCGTCTATCAAATTTACTCTCAAGGCATTGGTCGATCAAGGGTTATTGTAGAAGCTTGGGCCCTATAGTATTTATTCATTGACAACAAGTCACCAACATACTTAGATTAGAATTGGGTCCCTAAACCCGTGAGTTCCCAGTGTGCCCATGCCTTAAGACGGCAATGACCACATGACCATGCCTGCGCCTCTTCGATAATATCACTGATATTGTTAATAATGGTTTCAAATTTTGGCACAAGGCCAGTCATTTCGGAAGAGGGTGGGGTAAGTCGATTACATCGACTCCATTGCTCAACTAGTACTTATTATATCGACCCTGAAAGGATGAAAGGTAAAGTAGACCTCGGCGGAATTTGGACTTAGAATGTATAGACTGACGAAATGCCGCAAAGCATTTTGCCTGGCGTGCTTAACGATTCTGCCAGCTCGCCGCGGTGTTGTTCAGGAGAGGCCTGGATCTCAAGATAAGGACTATCTATCTTCCTGAACCCAGAAGGTAAGTTGGTGATCCTGTATGTGAACAGTAGTGACGGGGATGCCCTTAGACTGGTGGCTGTTTATGCTCCGTCAGCAGCAGGACAACCGGATTTCTTCAGACGTCTGGAGGTTTTCCTAGGAACGTCTCGACATTTCATCCGTCTTCACGTTCTGAGTTCAAACTGCGCCGAGGTCGACTTTGCCTTTCATCCTTTCGGGGTCGATAAAACATGTAGCAGTTGAGCACTGGGGTCGATCTAATCGACTTACCCCCTCCCCCGAAATTACTGGCCTTGTGCCAAAATTTGGAACCATGATGATGATGATGATGATGATGATGATGATGATGATGATGATGATGATGGTGATGATGGTGATGATGGTGATG